>CAUYRH010145038.1:0-19694 GCA_963574655.1 Perodicticus potto
TTCACATAGTAAATGAGAAAATCTCATGAATGTTATGTCAATCAGGTTGATAAAAATATCTCAGATTGTATGTGAAACCCGCACACTGTACCCCATGATTGAATTATTGTACACAGCTATGATTCAATAAAAAAAAAAAAAGAAAAACAGTTCTGTAATCCTAAATTTCTAAGAACTCAGCAGATATTTCGCCATTGTTTACTTTTAAAAAGCCCAATTCTTAAGTTACTGAATAAAAATTGTGGGAGAGGAGAGAGGAATACTTTTGAAAAAAATTTGTTAAAGTAAATCTTTTTGTTAATACCATCTTTTAATTAAAGTTTCTAATTAAAGTGCTTTGTTTATATCTGTAAAAAGTAAACAGGTACATTATGATTAAAAGCCAATAAATAAAGCAAAATAACACTGGTGAGCACAGTATGAAATCATTTCTGGGAAAATGAACTAGAATATTTCCAAACCAAAGGGGGTACCTTTCTTATTTTTATTTCTATGTTTGACGCTCAACCAAATAGTGATGACTGATGTGTGATGCTGGTATTATTTTTTTTTAATTTTTAAGATCTTTAATTAAATTATTTTTGAAAGAAGTTCAAATCACCATAAGTATATATCTTTTTTTTTAATTGTTGGGGATTCATTGAGGGTACAAGAAACCAGGTTGCATTGATTGCATTTATGCTGGTATTTTTATAAACCCTATCAGTTTGTAAAGGACAGCTAGTTGCCATATTGAAATCTGTGTACTTCCTTGGCAATGGATATATTTTTACTAGAATATAGTTTGATGGAATAAAAAAAAGCAGGCCTTTGTATCAAGCAAATTATACAATTCTCTGTGATTTCGAGTCTTCCTCTGCCCAAGGGTCACTGTTAACCTACACAGGGTTGCTTCATGGATTCTATGACTGACAGTGGATAAAAAATAACAGGCCCTATTCTTGGATCACCCAGGAGTGTCCTGCGTTACATATCTGATATTGAAATCATTTCCTAAAAAAAAAAAAAAATTCTAATTTTGAGCTGATGCTTTGACTTTTATATCCATGGTACCATTCTGCAAACTGGAACCAGAAGATTTACAATTAATCAGAACCTGATTTTTTTTTTGTTTTAATTTTGTTTTTCTGGAGGAGGGGAATTCTTAACAAAATAAAAATATATTTGTTAACCAGGTGTAGCAATAAGTATAATGAATGTTAAGGCCAACATCACATTCTTATTTAATTCTTCTTTCAACTATTAATTACCATTCCAAAGTGTTCTGTTGACTTTCTATGGGATACTGACATATGGGACAGGATACTCAGAAAATTCAATCAGTAATCTGAATCTATTTAATTAGAAACCAGAATCTCATATCTCCAGAAACACATGCTTAAGCAGCAAAGGGCAAAAGGCTATGAAAAAAAGTTGATAATATCAGGACCATATGTGAAATGAACAGGATTATAAGAGGCCTGGAGACTAAAGCTAAATGGAACTAAATGTTCAGCAAGCGATTTCTTGCACACAAGAAGTGGAAATCCTAAATTTTCACACATCATTGGTGGAAGTATAAATTGTATCAAAACTCTGAAATTTGGGCAAACTTTTGCCCCAACAAGATATCTTCATAAATTTGTTTTATGGAGATAATTTAGGATATGAGTGCACATTTAGCTACAGAGATGGTGGGTGCAGCATTCTTTGAAACAATGAAGAAAACCCAAATATTCAAGATGTGGTGAAATGAGTGATGACATAATACGTGGGGTAGAAAATTAAGCAAAAATGGTAAAGAGGTTTAACTATATATTTTTAGGTGGGGCAATGCGGTATACAACAGTATGCATTATATGAACAAATATTTATATCTTAAAAATATAACATGATTAAAAATAAATATATGAAAATATTAAAATAACAGAAACCAGAATTCTAGGTAGCTCATAATTAAATAATCTAAAATAAGTTATTTTAGGGTACAAAAGATCAGTGTTTTCATATTTTCTTTCATCTTAATTAAATTTTCCCCCTTTCTCCCCAATATACATAAATTATTGGTTGTATTCCAGAAGAAGAAAGAGAAAAAAAGCAATCAAACTAAGATCAAATGCACCGAGAAATAAGATGGGTTCATACTTCTGAACATCCACTTGATTTCAGTCCTCCCAAACCTCCAGAAATTAAAGTCATGAAAACCAGCTTTGCTTTGCAAATTGCAAACCTGGTATTTATGGTGATAGAAAGCCAAATCAAACTAAAAACCACAGAGAGTCAACTCTTAACAACATAAAACAGGACGGGAGACATATTGTATATAAAAACCACAGGCTTTGACGTGCATAATAGATAATGAATATAGCTGGCTCTAAATGAAGCAAATTCACGGAAAAAAATAAGAGAGGCTTCAGCTAAGCAGTAAAGATGTTTGCAAGGACTGACCTCAAGGGTAGATCACTGCGGTCTGCATGGATAGTTTATCTTGTGGGCACACATTATAGAATGGGTGAGTAATCACAGCTCTCCACTGGCCACTTACATGTGTTGGTCTGGAGACACAGGAGTCTGTCTGGAACGTGACAGGGAAAGTTGATGGTGGGAATGGAAGGAGTCAATGGTTTTCAGGGATGGCAATGCTCACACAGGAGGAGGAAGAAAGGTTTTTAATTTATTGGTTGATTGCAAGAGCTTATTTTCTTTACATCAGTATTCCCTTTACAGTGATTGCTTAATTCATTTTGATTTCTTGTCACTATCTCCTTTTGCTAAATTTTGCTTTAGATTCTTCTTCTACTACTACTTTATTTTGGGGGCAAGAGGTCAAGACAAATAGTACTGCTAGAATTAAAGCTTGTTTTGTATAAACAGTCTTGGCAGAAAATGCCCCTGGTGATTAGAAATTACAGAAAGCTAATAGCATATACATGGAAGCCTGAAGGAAGCAGAAAGTGGAAAGCTGTTTCATATTTCTGCCTCTCTGCCATTTGGTTGGGTTTTCTCTCACAACAACCTGAAACTACTTCTTGTTTTATTTTTCCTTGTATTTTTTTTTTTGAACCTTCCTACTTTGTGCTTAGAAAATGTAAGATGGTGACTTATATTTTCCAGTTTGTTAATTTTCTAGGACCCGAGAGCTTGAAGAAATGTTATAGGATATTCCCAATTTCTAATTATAATTAATTATTTTTCAAGATATGCAGAATTACACAGGATCATTTTGTACCACACTGATGCCAGAGACAGTGAGGTCACCAGGTGGAAAGGTCAACAGAGGTCAGGACAACATGGATGCCACATGTCTATGAGTAAAAGAAGGGAGATGGACTGTCTTCCTCGTGTGCCCTCCCACCGGATCAGCAGCTGAACTTTTCCATGAGAGCATCATATCCATATTATTCACTAAGCAGCAGATATAGAGATGACCAACTTACTCTCAAGGATACTTTTCCCTAAGGAGATTATACTCTCTAGTGAAGGCACAGTTTTTGAAAACCATTAAAAGGAAAATACCCTTTCTGAGGAAGGATATTATTAGCCATTCTATTCATTAGAATGGACAGAATCAGTACCCTTTGTCATATCCTAATTTGAAAAGGAAGAAGTAGTAGACTTTACATGTCTAAAGAAAGGCGGCGCAGGAAAGGGCAGGGGAAGAGAGGGAGAGAGAAACTAAGGGACTATAAATGGATAAAAGAGCAGAAGGTGGAAGCTAGGAATTGTCAGCATGTTTCAAAATTTGCAATAGCAATGAACCTTGTAGTTGACCCATCTCTTGTTAATAATACCCCACCAGAAATTTATCTGTTGTTATCTCTCCCTTTACCTGATAAAATTCCTCCAGCATTGAAATACAGACAAGTCTGCAGTAGCTAGAAGTAAAATCCACAGCAAAGGATCTATTCTGATCCATTGGAATCACCAAAAAAAAAAAAAAGGCATAGGGCTCTACCCCTGGCTAAAATTATCTGCTCATGGGCCTAGGAAATTGGGAAACTGTGTTCCCAGGCAAATACACCTCTTCCCTGGGTCTGCAGGCTGGGTCCTCTGGGATCTTCCTACTTTTCTTACATCTGAATCCAGCAAAGTCTTCCCATCTAAATTAGAAGGGAAATCCTCCATCTAACCCCCAGATGTGTTGTCTGTGGGAAGACAAAATTTTGCTCTGGCCTGCTGGAATGGTTAAGTAGCTGCAAGAACTGCTCAGCTTTCTCAAAGGAAGGAATAGAAGGTACCCTGCAGGGTAAGCCAGGACCTTTGAAGCTCAAAGAAAAGACTGTGTAGAAGTTCAGGTTGAAAAATTCAAATTATAGGGGGAAGCGAGTGTGTTTTGCCTCACCTGGCCAGAATCTTCAGCGGACCCCAGGCCTGAGGCATGTAGGTTGACTCCTTGTCTTTGGAGAAGGGGCTATGAAGCCAAGTCTATGTGCGTTTACATTTCCAAAGCAGTTTTGAACGTAATCATTCTAAAAATGCTGAGTATACCTAGGAGGTCGCCAGACCTTTCGAAGGCTCTTCTTTTCAACACAAGGGGCAACTCTTCTCATTTAAACATTTGTCTTTACAAAAGAGAAACAAAACAAAATACGAACCCAAAGAAGATAGGTGACACTGTCTGAGGATACGCAAGAAAGCGTGGAGCTCAAGACCACAGGGATTCCTTTGGGGGGAGTGATGGCAGATATGACTGAGGCTGCTCTCTGCTGGAGGCTCCCTTCACAGATGATGTCTGCTGGGCAGTCAGGGCAGGCACATACTTCATGAGGTTGAGTGGGAGTCATGAGCTGGCCTTAAGAGGGCGTGAGGCGGGCAGCTGCTACTCAAGTCATCAGTGCCAATATATAATTTACCATATCCTAAATTCTGTTCTAGAAGATTAAGAGGAAATCTCATGTGAAAATGTCAGTGTGGTATTAAGTTCAGTTTCCAGTTAGGGAAAGATGTGAGTAGAATTTCCTTGGAATTGGAAATGCTAGTTTGGGCTACAGACTACCTCTTGATTTGTGGCTGATGCCATTTCTGTTCAGAAAATCTACCTTTTGAACATGTAGGCAGCCAAAACATGTTTTTAAAGGAAAAGGAAAAGAACTCAAACAAATGAGGAAAAGACTGATAATGAGGACAGGATACAGATCCAGGGAGACCTTCACTTCAATTCTGCTTCTGATCTTACTGTGTAGCCTTGGGCACCCTGCCTAAAATCTGAGTCTTGGTTTCCTCATATAGAACACAAGGGAACGAACATCTATCCCATTAGCATCGAAATAAATGAAATGTCTTATTCAGCTCATGACACCATAAAAAAATTAAATCCCAAACTAGGTGGTTAAACAAGAGAAACTAATTTTATTGAAATCTGAGGTTAGGCTGCCAGCCTGGCCTGGGTTCTGGTGAAGGCCCTCGATGACTTATAACAACCAACTGCTTACTGTCCCCCGGTGGCAGAGAAAGAAGAGTTCTCTGGTGGCTCTGTATAGAAGGGCCCATAAGACAATTCTGAGGGCCCTCCCCTTACAGTCTCATTAAACCTTAATTAATTCCCAAAGCCCCATCTCCAAACACCATCACAATGGGGGGCTTCAACAGAGGAACTTTGGGGGGACAATTCAGTCCATAACTTGAGGTCATCTACATAGGGCCTTAGTCAGCATTGCTGCTGTTTTGTTTTAGATAATATGTCCCAGGAAGGACAAGAGATCTAGTTGTGGAAAAATCTTCAGGAGCTGACACATTAAAATAATTGACAAATGATTGGCATTTCAACAAGAAACAAATATCTCCATGTGATGATTTTCAGGGAAAAAACAAAAGATCCATAAAAAGCTCAGAATTTAACTACACCATCTTTATTTAAAGACTCAATTGAATCATGAGTAGATTCAATTTCTTGGAAGATATAGTTCAGAGTCATTAGTTTCAGAGGATTGGATAGTGTGTGGTGTACTATGTTTTCCAAAATGCAGTACAAAAAGCATCAGTCTTTTGCATCTGTACCATTTCTAATTGTGCACCCTTGAGTTTTGCAAGCTTTTCTATTTCTCTGTTGCCCAATCCTATGGCCCATGAAGGGTTGTTACAGGTATTAGGAAGATCACACAAAAGCACCTACCACATCAAAAGGTCATAAAAATGGGGCTCTAATTACTGAGCTGCTAGTGGGAAATCTGGCCTTTAGTCCTAACCTGGAGTTCCTGGGCAAGTCATTTCAGCTCTCTGATTCTCAGCTGAACAAACATCCTGTGAATTCTCAGTTGAGAAATGGAAGTCAGATTTCTGGGTTCTGGCATTTCCTGGCTGTTTCAACATAGGCCAAGTTAGTTAAGTTTTTTTATGCCTCAGGTTCCTCACCTATAAAATGAGAATACTAGCACTGTCGCAGAAAATAAATGGGAACGGTGTGCTGTCAATCATTATTATAGATAGAGATACCAGCTCAGAGCAGTGCAGTTGGGTCCCACGAGCTGGTAGACCATCAGGACAGGTTTTGAATCCAGGTGGTCTAACACCACAGCCTGTGCCTTTAATTTTTATACTATACTCAGTCTTTTTAAAAATTATTATTTCGGCACTCAAAAAGCCTCTCCACAGGCCATGTGTGTGCAACATCTTTCGCAATTTGGTGGTAGGAAAAGCTTTGTCTCTCACCAGAAACTAGAATGTTTCCCCTTTTTGAAAATGAGAATTATACCACTTATCATGTGTTCTTTTTGTCTTGGCTGCCAGGAAGCGCAGAGCCAAATTATTTCATTTAATTAGTCACCAAATTGTTTCCTTCTTCCTATATGTCTGTCCCTTAATTTCCCATTTAATTCCTTTTTAATTAACATTTTCATTTGCGTCTCTTGTCGATAGAGGCCTTAAAGCTATATGGAAAGTGGTGAGGTTAACATGGGCAAATAAAACCTGAAATATACATTAAAGATTGTAGTTTTGAGTCTTACCTATTTCTCATGTTCAAAGACAAATGGTCAACAAGAAATTTAGAAGAAATAATTTAAGGACTATTTTAAAGGAGAAAAAAGAAAAACAACAGAAAAACAGAATGGCCAACACTAACAGAGGCCAAGTCAAAATAAAACTGCAAGAAATATGTCTGAGGCCAGAAGCGTTTGTGCCTCCCCTGGCTGGAACCTATCATTTCTTAATTATATCTTGTGTGTGTTTTGCAAGAAGTGAGTTGCTGTGAAGAGTAAGGATGGCCTCAGACAGGAGAGGGCCCGGCCCGCCCCTCGGTCCTCACATACCTGTACAGAAGCGAAATCCCCCGAGGCACAGGCACCCAGAATAGCAGCGCCCACAAGAACAGATTCCACCTCTTGCGACAGGACCACAGGCATGCCTGAACAGGACAAGGCCACACCCAGTTAGGGAGCAGGGCCCGGGGCAGTGCAGGCAGCCAGCAAGTAGCCCCAGTGTTGAAAACACCTGATGTCAAGGCTGCAGCAGACACTCCCCTCCCGGCCCCCCACAGTTCCCTGGGATTACCTGCTCTACAAAACTCCAGGGTCTAGGCCTGCTGGTGTGGCAGCCAGGGGTCAAGGGAGCCGACCCCATAGGTATCAACTCACAAGGCCTTGGTGCCCAGGTTCACCAGGCTTCTGCCAGTGGCTACTTGCCATTTGGTTCAAGTTCAGTTCAACAATTGTTTCATTAAGTGCTTTGCTGGCCCAGGGTCTACTGAGATGAGTCAGACTCTGTCCTGCTACAAGGGTCTCAGAGGCGAGATGGGTCTATGTAGGGGGTTGGCTCTCTGAGAGGTACTAAGAGAAGGGGAGTAGCAGAGAGGGCAGCTTCAGCCCTCCAGGGCTTCCTACACTCTGAGAGTGGGAGCCACAGCCCTTACAGGGGCTGACAAGGGCCACCTCCTGGACCTGGCCCCACTTCTCCACACTGATCTCATTGTCCCCTCCCGCCATGCTGTCCCAGCCTTCCCTGCTGCTTCTTGAGTGGCTTCAGTGCTCCTGCCTGTGCTGTCCTGTCTGGACACTTCCTCCTGGACATCCATGGGGTAACTGCTCCCCTCCTTCAAGTCGCCTTCCTAGCCTTTGGATCTCAAACTACGATGTCCCCTCCACACTCCGGCTTCCCTTCCCAGCCTGTGCTTTACTCACTCACCTTTTTAGTGTCTGTCTTCCCTGCCAGAACCTAAGCTCCCCAGGGGCAAGGGCCTGTTTTTGCCTACTGTGATAGCCCTGTCATTTGGACCAGTACCTGGCACAGGGCAGGGATTGAATGGCAAGAGAAGGGATTTCTGGGGAGTGGTCATTCAGTGGAGATAAGGTTTAAGCAGGCACCGAAGGGCAAGCAGGGGCCCACCAGGCAGGGAGAAGCCCTCCACACGCCAATGCCCAGAGCTTGAGGGCTCATGGCGGGTTTAAGATTAATAGAAATAATTTGGGATTCTTAGGATTTCAGTATGTGTGCGTGTGTAGCGCGCACACACACACACGCATGCACACATCTGCTAATCAGGACAAGGCAACAAACTCCACACAGGTAAGATCTGGGATGTGAAAACTTCCTCTACTCAAGGCATAAAAATTATGATTCCAAGGACTCGATTTCTCTTCCTTTGTTGCCTGGGAAGACTTCCCTGATGACCTGTCTACCTCCCATAACTTTCTCACTCGTCTCCTTCATCCAGGGCTGCCCCAGGCAAAGGGGGCAAGGGACAGAATATCATCAGGGATGCTGGCTGTGCCCACCCCCCAGCACTGGGCCAGAGCGTGGGCCCTTGCTGACAAGGACCAGGTGGGTTAGGGGTTGTAGGACTCAGAGCTGGTTTGTCTCCTGGTTCCACTAGCTCTGTCTTTCAAAGTCACTTGTACTCTTACAGTGCTGGGTTCTCTACATGCAAAATGGGGATGATGGTAAGACGTGAGGACTAGTGAGAACACATTCCCTGGCCATGGGAAGCTCTGCTGCTCTTGTCTGAATTAATGTCCATGTGCGTGAGTTCCCTGCACATGTATCCACCTGGGCTGGAAACAGGACCAGCGGGAAAGGGGCAGGACAAGTCCCCATCAGCCACCTGGATGGTCCAGGGCACTGCAGTGTCCCAGGGACGGCGCAGACATGATTGTAACTGTGCCCACCCAGGGCAGCCCCTCCAAACACCACTCACTTCCCAAGCCCTTCTCATGCTGTCAAAGCCTCCCTGGTTCTAAGAAGGGAGGGGCTACTTGCAGTCCTGTCTGCCTGGAAGCCGGAGACCAATCTGAATCTGGGGGTCCCTCATCAGCTCTTGAGCTGCACCCTAAATGCTCTGGCACCAGACTGCTGGGGTATAAGTACTGGCTTCCTAGCTGACTCAGCTGTGTGATTCTATTCACGTTAACTAACCTTTCTGTGCCTTGGTTTTCTCATCTACAAAATGGGGTTAAACTTCCACCTACATCTTAGGGTTGCTGAGAAGATTAAAAGTGCCGTGGTAAGTATGGGATTTAAAACAGTGCTTGACGTAGAGAAAGTCATGATTCTTCAAGTCTCCCTTATCTCTGAAGTCTCTCCCCACACCTATTACCCTGGGTAGAACCATTCCACTCCTCCTGTCCCATCTCTCCTCCTCCTTCCACCTGTCCTGAGCACCGGGAGACTGGCCTGTGCACACCCCCATCCTTGACTGAGCTCCTCATGGGCTACTGTCTTTCTGTGCCCCTCAGTCTCAGGGTGGCCCTGGTCGCTGCCTTCATTCCTGCAAGCCCAGGGGCAAAAACACTGTTAGCATCCCCAGGGTACTTACTGGTTGTCTGGGTTTCCTACACCTGCCCACACCTCTGTAAATAGACTCTTTCTTCAGCGTTTCTCCAGTTAACCCAATTTAAGTGTGTATCTGTTCTCTGCCTGGACTTGATACTGACGCCTCTGTCCACTGGGTCCCTCCTCTATTCTCTCTGGATATTGGTTATAAGACCAGGGATACTCTTTCTGCGTTTTGTAACAGACCTCTTGGCAGGGCATTATTGTTCTTTGTATTCCTGAGCCAAGCTCAGGACTTGGCAGGCTGGTGTGCTCAGAGAAGGCTTTTGAGTGAATAAATGAGTGAATAAATGATTAAAATAACGAATAAGACAGGAGGAGGGAAAGCCCTACTGAAACTGCCAGTACTAAAAACAAAATTCAGAAGACGGAACATTTAGTCCCAAGTAAGTGGGGGAAACCTACAATTACTTAGTACACACCAAGTATTTTTTGTAACCACAGCTAACTCAGTGGCCAGGGTACAGGGAGGTCCTTCCTCCCCACGTAGACATCCTCCAAGCTGGCAAAGCCCTCTTTTTCTTGCTTGTGTGGAGCAGTCTGTTCCCAAAATGACAGAGACTCACTTACAAAATATTAAACTGTCTTTTTTTTTTTTTTAATCAAACATACCTCCTCCTCTCTGGCACAGTGCTGCCTGGAGGGCAGAAGTGAACTAACATTTATTGCTCAGCTACTTTAAACCGGGCAGAACTTAGGACTCACGAACTTGTCAGCAAGCATTTCTCAGCAGGCATGAACTGGGTAGGGAGATAACATTTATGTTTTCCAGAGGAGAAAACTGAGGCTCACAGAGATAATAACTTGCCACAAGCCACTGGGGCTAGACTCCTGCTTTTTCCAGTATTCCACACTATCAAAAAAAAAAAAAAAAAAAAAAAAGACTTGGGTGGCGCCTGTGGCTCAATGGAGTAGGGCGCCGGCCCCGTATGCCAGAGGTGGCAGGTTCAAACCCGGCCCCAGCCAAACAAACTGCAAAAATAAAAAAAAAAAAAAAGACTTCTGCATTCCATGTGTCTTTTTACATGTATGTCTGAGAATCATAAGTTACTAGGTCCAAGGTAACCTACATTGTCCCTGAGTCTTTCCCTGTAGGAAAACTAGAGAAAACACAGAGTTTCAGGCACCAAAGGCACTACCTACGTACGGGCTGTTGTGTGCACGCCATGTGTACATGGACTCGCTAATGCGTTCTTTTCCTTGAGCCTGGTGAAGGAGAGGAAGACGGCAGCCTTGCTTGGAATGTGAGCTATTTTATCTGATGCATTAATGAGTCTAACAGAACCCCAAGCATTCAAAGGCAGATGCACTTTACCATCACTTGTCAGTCACAGGCTTCCAAAGGCAGAGGAATTCCAGGCCAAAGAAAAAGGTCCCTTTGTCTGGAACTGTAACTGGTCCGCAGGGAGAGACAAAGGGTCCAGTTTCAACCCAAATCCAAATAACGATTAACAGCCTTTTCATTCAACAGGCTGGAGGAGAGTGGCTTCCAAAGCAGAAGTTTCTGTGCCGCTGCGGCACCCCTGCTTCTGAGTCAGCTGGGACAGAAGGCCTGCAAGATGACCCATTTTCACCAGGCCACAGCCGGGTGTCGGTCAGTGCCTGGGGCCACTTCCAGCTGCTCTGCTGCTCTGGGACCCTGTGCCCCATTCCCAGGGGCAACTTGTCGCTCACAGCTGACTCTCCTCTTCCCTCCTGCACTAGGTAGGAAGTCTTTCTGACTTCAGATTAGAAGCTTGAACCTTACCTGAACCAGCTAGCTGATTTTTAGATAAAATGCATGTAGTTTTTATCCTAGGGAAAATTATATGGTAATCTGGGTTCCTTTTAAGTCTTTGCTCTTTCTGCTTCAGAATGGTCTGCTTCTAGAGAGTTAGGATGCCTCGGGAACGTGGGCTTACCATCAGGTGGGACAAACTGGCAGAGGAGTCCAGAGACAGAGGCCCGCAGCACAGCGAAGAGGCCCTGGGTGCACGCCTGCCTGGGTTCCGATGCTGGTCCTGCCCCTCACTGGCCCTTGATTTAATTCACTCCCTGATCTTTACTTTCCTTGGCTGCAAAATAGGAGCATGCAATTCCTGTCTTTTGTTAGAATGTGAGGGTTGAATGTGTATCGAGGGATTTATACTGACATGGAGCAGGTGCTTGGCCAAAGGGGGCATTTCTGTACTTCACATCCTTATAGCTTCACCCGTAGCCTGCCGGCTTTTCTTACTGTGCTCAGAATTGTATCTCAGTAGGCTTGTCTCTAAGATGAGGGAAGTGACTTGTTTCGCTTCAACTCGTAATGTATAGAGATCACCCATGTCCACACATTAGACAAGGCTCCCATCTGCAGAAACATACGTGGCTTGGAGGGGGAGAGGGATACGATGGGGCAGAGGGAGGGTCAGAGGTGCCGGCCTGTCCAGCTGCAGGAAGTGAGGAGTCCAGGGGACAGGAAGGGCCATGATGAGCGAAGGCCAGGGTACGGTGTGCTCACATCAGGCCGGAGTGGGGTGTGGGCAGGGATGGCCCTGGCCACTTAGGGATGGGTCATGGTGGGGTGGACACTAGTCCAAGGTGATGCTAGGGAACAAGGAGCAAGAGGGCTGAGGGCATCAGGTCCAGAGAGACAGAGCGTCAGGCCAGCTTCTGCAGCACCAGCAGGCCTCCTGCCAATCAGCCCCTTTTGGGGGGTCCAGGGGCTCTTCTAAGGGTCCTGCCCTGCCATTATCTACCAGCATCACGAAGAGCTCAATCCATAACTCCAATCTCCCTCCAGCTATATCATGATCCCTAATTCTGATGAGTTCAGAAGGAATCACAGAATCTTTGGGTTTTAGGGCTTAAATTCCCCAGTCTGCAGCCAGACCGGGGGCCCCACAGCCTGGCTCTGTGTTCTTCTTGGAGACAGCCTCCATATCAGTTGACCAGACCACATGCCTCAGGCCACTGCTGGTCCCAGACTAGGTGACGTGTCCCCCCGTGCTTCCGTACGACCCTGCACTTTTCTCTCTCAAGCGCTTGTCAAACTGTATTTGTCTGTTTGCCGTTTGGCTTCCTCAACAGACTTGGAGTTCCTTGGGATAAGAATCAAGCCTTATTCATCTCTGTATCTCCAACACTCATCACAATGCCTGAAGCAGAAGTGGCACTCACAAGTCTTACATCAATGAATAAATTATGATATAGCCCTTGCCTGCCTTTCTAGTCTCGCTTCTCATCACCACTCAATAGCTGGACACACATAGAAGTCACTTTTCCCATCATTCCCATATAAAGACTTCAGAATTCCCTTGATAATTTGGCCCACTCCCCACATTCTCCTAGCCTTCTCATGCCCAGAACATGGCTATACCCATTTGCTGTCAAGCCTAAATTGGCCTGCTCTCCTCCTCCCCGACTTACCAGTAACATCTGCATGCATTTGCACAAAAAGGGGGTTCTTGCTCAGGCCTCCACACAAGAAAAGAGTGCTGATAGAATGGCCTGCTGCCTCCATGGCCTCTATAATGAAGCGGGTCCCAAACTTAAAGGGAAAAGCAGAAGAAAGCATTAGTATGGCATTGGGGGTAGATAGCAGGGAACATTCACCAAGTGTTTCCCCAGTGTGAGACACGTTCTGAGAACTTTATATACACTGTCTCAGAAATCTGGGGCTCAGAGGGATTATATTGCCTGTGATCACATAGTTAATTAACTCTCAGAGTGGGAATTCCAACCTGGGCCCGCCTGAGTCCCAAACCCTCTTAATTACTATACCATTTGCTTCTATCAGGTAGTTACACAACACTGACAAAAACAGTAGGCGATGTCAAACACAGTTTATATTAGCACAGTTCATTCAAACAAATATTTGATGAGTGTCTCCTGTGGGTCAGGCCCTCTGAGACCTACTGGGAAAGGAGTCATGGCAACCCACTCTGAAATTAACGGAGCCAGTGTTACCTGGGTCAGTCTTCCTTCAATAAATGGGAACCTATAGACATTTTCCTTAGCAAAGGCACCAAAAATTCTAGCCGCAGACGTGGCAAAGGGCTCTAAGTGCATAAAAATGGTGAGACTCAAGGTTTCCAGCTGACAAAGGGCCCGTAGTGCCATTGTTATCACTTGAAACCCGGTAGAGATTTTTCTAATCTGAGCCAGAATACTTTCCCACTCAGTTCTCAGTGACCTGGGAAGATGCAGAAATCACATGTTCTGGATGGCTCAGGGCTGCACACTTCAGCCTTTGTGTCTTAACCTCCTCCTAACATGTACTGTCTTGCCAAGTTTACCAAATTCAGTAAATATTATTATTGCGTGAAAAGAGGATGCTATCTTAAGGTCATGGAGGTAAATCGTAACACATAATTCTTTAGTTTCAGATGGGATATTCAAGTAGCTGAAAATCACTATTTTTTTTGAAAGTTTAAGAAACTAGAAGTTCAGACATCATAATTTAATTAGGGTTAAAAATGATCTGTGATGTGGCCTAAAGATCCTGCACTCCCACTGTCCACATGTATCACAGAGAGCTCAGTCCACGCTCCTAAATTCCTTCCACCTCGATCATGATCCCCAACCTCACGAGCAGAGACAGAACTACAGAATTTCAGGGTTCTGTGGGCACAGTCACGTCGTGCTGTTTGAGCAGGTGGCTCCAGAGAGAAATGAGGAAGGGGACTGTGTGGTGGATGAAGAGCTCTTGATACAATTCTGGTAGATGGGGAAGCTCCTTGTTATGGACATGGGAGCATTTTGGTAGCAAAAATAAATGGCAGGGAACATTTAAGTTTGGGGAGTGAACTGCTAAAGCAGAGGGAAGAGAAGGTCAGGAGACATAAGAAAGCAGATCCAGGTGGCCAGAGAGGGCATGACCACCAGGAACATGCCCTGGAACACCAGGCGGCATATCTATCTGGGGCTGGAGAAAAGACAGAAGCCAGTTATCACAGTTCTTAGAGAAAAGTGTGCAGAGAGGGAGAAGAGGTCGTTTAGCTTGAGGGCAAAAAGGATCAGAAGCTTGACCACAGTGAGGAATAGGGTTTGGAGAGTCAGCAGGATGTTGCCCTGATCCCTGGCCCCAGGTGGGTGGCGACGGGGGCAGGTGAAGCCTCCTTTGATGAGGTTGTCTGGAAAGCTGTCTCCCCAGGGAGCGGGGGTGCAAGTGGTCAGAGGGTGATCTGGGGACCACAGGACATGACATATAAATTGTTCTGAAGTAAATGATGAGAAACAGCAGTAGTCCAGGGGCAAAAGGCAGCCATTTTAGCCTAGAGGTCTTTGAGGGTTTGTTGAAGCTATTCACAAATCTGGTAAAAATATGGATTAGGGAAAACTTGGGCCCGCCGAAGATAGTCCACAGATGTAGTGTGTTAAAAAAAAAGAAAACATATTGTACCATATAAGGCAAGATCCTGCTTGCTGACTATGGCTGATTATTCCCAGATGTTCTTTTTTAAGCTTTTTGGGGGGTCATGAACCCCCTTGAGAATATGACAAAACCTACTGACCTCCCCAGGAAAAAAAAAAGGAGAAACCTCCCATACAAAATCATATTATAGATAATTTTAGAAAGTCAACAGATGCCCTTACATCCACCATGGATCATTTCGATGCTGGTGGATTCTAGGCAACCACAGTCTACTCCAGGGCATGAATCTGTTGTGCCTAAGAGAGTGATTGTTGAATTAAAAAAACCTCAGTTGGCAATCAGGCACTTCACCTAATTTTTTGTACCTAATCTTTCTGAGACTCAATTCTCATTTTTTAAGTAGGAATAATAATAAAACCATATTCATTCAGTTAAAAATTCTGTGTATTGTCAGAAAGCTTCCAATGCAAAAAAAAAAAAAAAAATTAAAGTTTCATCCAAGACTTGATAAAATACAGTTAATCCCTACCTCACAAGCTTGCTGCTGCAGGAGCATAAGAACTCTTGTAGAACAGTACCTGGCAGGGGGAAGGTGCTTACAAATGAGAGCTATTTTGGTCATGAGCTACATCCTAGGCACCTTGCTGTGTGCCTTAACCTCGTCTCCAAGCTTATGGCAAATATGAAAACTGCCTACCGTTATCCTCACTTAGGAGATACCTAATTTAACTAAGGCCATGTAGTTTGTAGGGCAGGGAAGGTATGTCTCCTAATTTGTATGGAAATGCCATGCAAATCTGATATTTCTGACATTTCTAAAACCAGGGACATAGGACCATGTGATGAGCGGTCCTGACACAAGGAAAATACAAAATACATTTCCTGGGAAAGGAAAGAAATGATGTGAATATGAGGCACTCCCCTGAGAGGGGCTGTGACAGCCTGTGTCTCCCCAGAGTGGCACTGCAGGCCGGAATTTCCCGCTCGGCCGGCAGTTTGTTACAGGGCCTTCTCTTTTGGTGGCCTGGACTGCGCTCTGTGTAACACTCCACCCCACTGAAATGCCCCACCAAAGGGCTTTGCACAAAAATGATCTTGTGCTCACCTTTCTGGAAAACATGTTTTCACAGAGAAATTTAAATTAAAATTAGGCTATTCCACAGGGAATGTACAGGACCAAATGCAAATCAAGAGACTTCAAATGCAAATAGTACTTTTTAATAGTACTTTGTTCCGCAAAGAAACTATAGATGTGCCCTCTGTGGGTAAACTGGGTGGGTGACAGGTCTTTCAATTAAGCGTGATCAAGAGAGAATTATACTTAGAGACAGCACTTTTGCATAGTCCCAAGTTAACTTCATTACATTATCTCTTTAATTTCCTTCCACCCCTACAAAATGCCAACCATAGATATTACTACAGAGAAAAAGGAATTTGTTTGGCTCACCACCAACAAATAGATGCTATGGCAATACTCAGGGCCAATGAAACAAAAGGATTTTTTTTCCAAGTTGAACATTATGGAGAAAGCTCTGTTGGCAGACACTAAAAATGTACATTTTTGCCTAAAAGATCAGATGGAACCCCTCCTCATTCAACAGACTCCACAATAAAGCCTTATCAAAAAATCTCTGTCTTAAAATGCCTTTCCTCTGTGGTATTATAAAGGTTATTAAGACAACAGACAGAATAAATATGATAGCTTTTAATACATGTACGGCCCATTAAATACAAGATTGATTTTCCAAGTGTGTGGTAGTTGGGAAAATGTAGATGGCTTTTTTCTTCCCCCCTCTCCTGCCTGCATTTGGTTTAACCTCATGTATACTTTCTGCTGCCGTATTCTGAACAGGAAAGGTACCTCTGTGAAATAATCCCAGGCCACATTACTGATGCTTTCTAAGATGAGTTAAGTATAAACCTGTTCTCTGCAATGCTTGCAAGCTTATTTCATCCATGCCACTCTTACAAACAAATCCACGGAAAATGCAGCGTGGAAAGCAGAAAGGGCAGGAGGCTGGGAGCGAGAAAGGGAGAGCTTCAGATTCTGACCACCAAGCACTAGCTGTTTGTCCTGGCAAATGGTCTCCCCCATCTGTAAAATGAGAACAAACCCATCTGTGTACGGGGTTACCGCTCTAAGCTGCAGGTAGGTGAGGCCCTCTGGTCAGGGCTGACACAAGGTCAGTGACCGCTGAAAGGTGACGGTCTTTACCATCGTGCGCTGCTGCCCCTGCCAATCGTGTTTAGCCATGTTCTTCACGTCCTCTTAGCATGTGCTCGGAAAGATGAGCATTACACAGCCCTGAGTTTCCAGGGTCATTCATTTCCAAGTGAGGGATTCACTTTGTTCTAAGACTTTTCGTGCAACAATCCAAATCAGAGAGTAAAAGTTCCTCAGTACAGTCATGTTTCACTTAATGATTCTGAGAAATGCTTCATTAGGCGATTTCATTCCTGTGTGAGCATCACACAGAATGTGTCACAGACCGAGGTGGTGCAGCCCACTTCACACCTAGGCGTGTGGTACAAACCGCGGCTCCCACGCTGGGAACCTGCACGGTGTGTTACCGCGCTGAACACTGTCCAGGGGGGTCCAGCCTTTTCCTTCTCTGCTGTACATTGGCAGAGTAAGAGTTGTCCTAGGCCACTCAGTAAATACACAAATACTAAGGAAAGCTGACGAGCAAAAAAAAAAGCATACTTTTCATATCATACACCACAGATAAGGGAAATAGGCCTCAAACACTGCTGCGGGTTGGATGCCCTGCATATATAAATATATCTAAACCCAGCAAATGCACAGTAAAAATGAGGCATTCTAACCTTACGGAATCACGACTGCACCTAGTATGTACAGTCCCTTGTTGGCCAAAATGTCATCGTGCAGTGCATGTCTGTATTTCAAATATCTTGTTTTATTTTAGAAATCTGGGTTCAAATCCCAGATCCCCCATATATCAGCTATATGACTCTGAGCAAGTCACCACGAGGAAGTTCAGGTTTCTAATACGTGGAATGAGGATTATAATACCTACTTTATAAATAGGGTTAAATCAAGATCAAGTGTGCAAAGCATTTAGCACAGTGCCTGGCATATAATAAATGCCCCAAAATCTGTTATTTATTATTACCACCATAATCATCATCATTTTGTTATCTTTTAAGCAGGATCGCTAAATACTGTGATATATGCTTTTGTTTTCCATCTTCATCTTACTATCAATTTCCTCCCTTTTGACACATGTCAGAATCATGTGTTTTTGATTCAATGCATAAAGCTATTTTGATTTCACTGAACTGGCCAAGCTATTTAATCAATAAGAAAGCTAATTTAAGAAGATATAGTCAAACTAGTCTACAATCTAAAAGAATTATTTAATGAATTTGGCTAATTTCATAGTTTCATGCAGTTGTAACAAAGAAGGTTTTTCTTTAGTATTATGACTATTATTATTATTTGGAAGTCCCATTCTCTATTATACATGGCACCTGGATGATTTAGAGAGTTAAATATTAACCAGTACGATGTAAACATTCCAAATTATATATGAAATCAGCACATTGTACCCCCTAAATGCATTAATGGGTACATGATCTACCTCTTTATGATTTAATAAACCTCCTCCCAAAAAGGCTCTTCCGTTGGTGATGTGAATAAATATGCACGTAGTTCTGTTATTTAAAGTGATGAGGTTATACGAGAGTAATTATATGACAAATGTTTGTTTAAATAGGTGTCACTGAAAAATAAGTTTTGAATCAAAATTTAGGGAGGTGATTTTTCCTTTCTGTTAGCTCCCATTCTCTTTCTGGAAGTGGCTAAGCCTCACCGCATTAACTGTATTTTGGGGATACTGGCCTGTTCTGAGACCCTGAAAGCCACTCTCCAAGCATTCCACTTTATAGCATGTACATACGTACAACCTTTTGTATGTGTTTTCAGTACACCCATAGGTCATCTCTAGATAAGAATTCTCTAGACAATGTTTGAGCTTTTAGAATTTTGTTTCTAGTTTTGACTTTTTAGACCAGCGGTTCTCAGCCTGTGGGTCACGAACCCTTTGGAGGTCTCCTGCATATCAGATATTTACATTGTGATTCATAACAGTAGCAAAATTACAGTTATGAAGTAGCAACGAAAATAATTTTATGGTTGGGGGGGTCACTATAACGTGAGGAACTGATTCGCGGCATTAGGAAGGTTGAGAACCACTGGTTTAGACGTTCCTAATAATTTAGATTTAAATTTTCCCCTTCCTCCTTAACCTCTCACTTCAGCACCTCATTATCTAAAAACACACAACTTCGTGTTGTAAAGAAGGCTACTATTTAAAGGAAACCCACAGTGAATCCTTTTGCAAAGGGAACTATTAACTTGTGCCTTATAAATTTGGACATTCTTAACACTAACTTCTCTCTCTTTTTTTTTTAAATATATGTATTTTATTATTCTTCATTACATTATTCCCCACCCCCACCCCTCCATGGTAAGACAGAATTGATTTACAGAAAAGAATACAGAAAACACCAAAGCTCCTGGTAGAGGGAGAGATTTCAAGTGGGGAGAGAGATGCTCTCTCCGTTCCTCTCCCGGTCTTTCCCCGTCTCCTCC
>CAUYRH010145042.1:0-13936 GCA_963574655.1 Perodicticus potto
TACAGAGTCCCTTGGGGAAAGATTCTCACTGTTTTAGTTTGGATCAAATGTCCACCTCTGATCCGATGAACGACAGCAAAGGGGCAGAATCACATCATTTAAAATGTGTATGTGAAGGCTATAATCCAATTATAGTACAAGGATATGGGCAAAGGGGCAAGGGAGGGGAGCGAAGGGAGTAGGATGGGTAAAGAGAGGGCAATTTGTGGGGTCACACCTACGGTGCATCTTAGAAGGGTACAGGTGAAACTTACTAAATGCAGAATATAAATGTCTTAACACAATAACTAAGAAAAGGTCATGAAGGCTATGTTAACCAGTTTGATGAAACTATTTCATATTGTATATGAAACCAGCACATTGTACCCCATAATTGCCTTAATGTACACAGCTATGATTTAATAAAAAATATATAAAAAAAAAAATGACTTCTTCTACATGGTCCTGCTGGTTAATGGACTACACTCTTAGAACTTTTGTAAATTCCAAAGATTTACAATAGTATGTTATCATGGTGGTATAGTTTCCACTTTTTCTTAAAAATATAGATATACTGAGGCTCACTGTTTATAGTGAAAATGTGTGTCACTTTTTGGCCTCACTGCCCATACTTCCAGTTACAGTGAAATCCCATTCCAAGGGTCTCTTTTGAAAAACTACAACTCCCTATTCTCAGTCCACATAATTAGTTAAGGATCCCATCCCCAGCTCCAACATGTGACCTAGGCCTAAATACATCTGTGCATTGTACCTGTGGGCAGAAAGACAGGTTCCACGATGGGCATACAAACTCCACTCTAAAAGTGCAGTGGATCCAAGAGCTTGTACTGTGTTAAATTTAAGAGCTTACTAAGAAAAGAATTGCTCCATTGGCCTTCAACCTGGCTACATATAAAGTTACATACTGGAGGGAAATCCTACCCTAGACAGGGACTAACATAGAGGAAAGAGATGAGGGAAACCAAGCCTGTGAAACTGTCTCAGCTCTGCAGCGGGCCTCACCCAAGGCAGTCCTGCCTTTGGACTTTTCAGTTATGAGCTGATCATTTCTTTTTTTCTTTTTTTTTTTTTTGTAACTTAACACTTCCGCCTTATTTACATAGGATTGCAAGAACAAAACCAAGGGAAACTATGGAGGATTATGCATTTTACATATACTTCTAGTTGCTATTTAGAAGGCAATAGCCATGGAAGAAAATTGTTATCTAAAGGTGATGAAGGGGGGAGGAATAATTACTCTTTCTATGTCTTAGCAACAAAATACTACTTATTTTCATGAAATTCCCATACATATCACAATTTCCTTAACTGAGCTTTTAGATAAGCTCATATTGCTTATCAAAAGAAAATCAATCCTACATGGAAAAATAATTTTTTAAAAAATGTATTTTTGCCTCAAAATGTTGGGTGTATTGAAAAGGCAAGGGAATGTCAATAAATGATGCTATTTTATACCAATAATTTAATAGTTTTTAAAAATAGTTTAACATAATAAATTGTACACAAACTTTATGGATACACTGTATAAAGTATTGCCCTCATTTCCCCACATGGCTGTATTAAAGTGAGGCCAACATGATCACTGATAAAGTACATAAAATAATAATGTTACTGAAACACTACAGCCAAATCAAATTCTAAGATAAAATATTCAAATATTCAAAAGAAATTTTTCAAAATATTGAGAATGTTTTCACTTAGCTCACATACCTGTGTTCATATCAAATGTCCAGGCAGGTACACGATCTCCTGCACTTACATCATTTGTATGTAGAAGGGGAAGAGAAACTTGAATAGAGCCATCCACCTTTAATTCTTTTCCTCCAGAATATATTTTCACACATATTGCAGCAAGAGGACTCAATTCAATGTTTTCAAAACCTAAAGAAAAAGAGTTTATTAAAATAATATGTAAACAGAGGTTGCAGTTGCCTAACAGATTATTAAGAATCTAAAATATCTAGTTCCTCTATTTTGCCCAAGATTATCCATCTTAATATGAAATAGCTATACAACCTAACATGGCACCTCAAGGAATGAGAAAAACAAGAACAAACCAAACCCAAACCCAGAGCTAGCAGAAGAAAAGAATCAGCAAAAATCAGAACAGAGAAGAATTAAATGAAACAGAGACCAGAAAACAATACAAAGGTTTAAACAAAACATTGATTCTTTGAAAAGCTAAACAAAATGGATAAGCCACTAACTAGACTAATCCAGAGAAGATCAAATAAATCAGAAATGAAAAAGGAGAGATTACAACTGATACTACAGAAATACAAAAGATAACCAAAGACTAATAAGAACAATATGCTCACAAAATAGAAAACCTAAGGAAATGGATGAATTCCTAAAAACATACAATTTTCCCAGATTGAACCAGGAAGACACAGAACTCCTAAATAGACCAATAATGAGTAACAAGATTGAATCAATGATAAAAAAACATCTCCCAACCCAAAAAAGTTTAGATCCACAGCTGATTTTACCAGATGTACAAATAAGAATTGGTACTAGTCCTGCCGAAATTGTTCCAAAAGATCAAGAGGGAAGGAATTCTCCCTACCTCATTCTACAAAGCCAGTGTCACCCTGATACCAAAGCCAGGATACAACAAAAACAAAAACTACAGATCAATATCTCTGATGAACATAGATGTAAAAGTCCTAAACAAAGTATCAGCAAACAGAACCCAATAGCACATCTAAAGGGTAATTCATCATAATCAAGGGAGCTTTATCCCAGGGATGCAAGGATAGTTCAGCATAGGAAAGTCTTAAAAGGTAATGCACCACATAAATAGATCATCTCCATAGATGCAAAAAAAGCATTTCACAAAATTTAGCATCCCTTCATGATAAAAACTCTCAAAAAACTTGGCACAGGGCGGCACCTGTGGCTCAAGGAGTTGGGCCCGGGCCCCATATACGGGGGGTGGCTGTTTCAAGCCTGGCCCCATTAAAAATTGCAAAAAAAAAAAAAAAAAACACAACTCAGCATAGAAGAAACATACTTCAAAATAATAAAAGCCATACATGACAAACCCATGGCCAACATCATCATATATGTGGAAAAGGTGAAAGCATTCCCCTGACACTTGGAACAAGACAAGGATGCCTACTTTCACCATTTCTATTTCAGTTAGTACTGAAAGTTCAAATTGCATTTCTATTCCAGTTAGTACCGGAAGTTCTAACTGCATTTCTATTCTAGTTAGCATAGGAAGTTCTAACCAGAGCAATCAGTCAAGAGGAAGAAATAAAAGGCATCCAAATTGAAAAAGAAAAAGTCAAATTATCTCTGCTTGCTGATAATAGGATCTTATACCTAAAAACCCTAAGGACTCCTCTAAAAGACTCTTATATTTGATAAAAGAATTCAGCTAAGTCTCAAGTTATGAAACCAAAGTACAAAAATGAATAACATTTCTGAACCACCACCACCACACTGAGAACCAAATCGAGAACGCAATCCCATGACGAGTGCCTGTGGGAATACTTAAGAGTCATATCTTGATGTGCTTGCATTACTAGTAATAATGATTTTTTAAGCTTAAAGCCAATATTCAATTATTAATTATAAGTAGATTAGAAATTAAATTAGGAATAGAATTGCAGAGAATGGTCAAGGGAAAGCAGGATGAGGAGCAATTGATTTGGAAGAAATTTCCTGGCTTTCAGTGCAAAACGCAAGACCTAGCACTTTAATATTCTGAAGCCCGGCTTGTTAATATCCCCCCTCCCTCCACAGCACCACGCCACTGCAGGCTATAGGCCTTGAAGCCTTTCTCTGCCAGGGCGGGGCTGAGTTCTCCCGGAGAATGCTTTTATGGAATCTTTAAACCTTGTGGAGCATAGCGAGAATTGCTCCAGACCAGATAAGGAGGTGAAATATCTCTTTTCTTCTGTCACCTTAGTTTGGCCAGAGGAGTCTACCTGTCTGGACACAAGGCTTTCTGAGCATTAAACATCACATCTGTGATGTGTGACTGTGGGTTGTCTAGGATTTTTTCCTTGACATCAAGTTTCTGTTTACCTTTTCAAGACTCTGCTTGTGTTAAGATCATAAATACCTTAAAACAATGAAAAAGGAGCAAGTAAATCCATTTAATTAACATAGTTAAAGAATTAGTCTAGTTAGTAGAAATGCAAGTGCAAAAAGAACCACAATAGAATTGTTTCCCTTGCCTTCATGAGATTTATGATTGTAATACTGATGTATGAAATAATACAGAGCTAGCCTGATACTCAGGGAGGCACACTGGAAGCCTCACAAAGAAGGGTGTGCTGCCTTAAAAACTGTCTCTTTGCCTATTATTCTCTCTAATTTTCCCAGTAGTTTTCCGTCGGTCTATCTTGCCCCACCAAACCACTAGTAAGACCCAAAGCGTGCTTGGGCAGGTTCCCCGGCAATCCCATTTACAATAGATGCAAAAAAATAGAAATAGAAATAAGAAATAAATTTAATTTAACCATAGAGGTGAAAGATCTCTCCAAGGAGAACTACAAATCACTGACGAAAGAAATTATAGACAACACAAGCAAATGGAAAAATATGCCATGCTTATGGGTTGGAAGAATCAATACTGTTAAAATGACCATACTGTCCAAAGCAATCCACAGATTCAATGCAATTCCTATAAAAATATCACCCTCATTATTCACAGAATTTTTTAAAAATCCTAAAATTCATATGGAACCAATGAAAGTGCCTGAACAGCCAAAACAGTCCTAAGCAAAAGGAACAAAGCTATAGGCAGCACAATACCTGACTTCAAATTATACTCCAAGGCTATAGTAACCAAAACAGCATGAGACTGTACAGAGGTAGACACACAGATCAATGGAACAGAATACAGAACCCAGAAATAAAGCCACATGCTCACAGCTAACCAATCTTTGACAAAGTTGACAAGAACATACACTGGGAAAAAGACACCCTTTACAATAAATGGTGCTAGAAAATTGGGGCAGCCCTATGTGAAAGAATGAAACTGGATTCCTATCTCTCACCACATACAAAAATTAACTCAAGTTGTTTTTAAAACTTCAATATAAGACTTATAACAATAAAAAGGGAAGAAAACCTAATAAAAATGCTTCTGAACATTAGTTAGGCAAAAAAATTATGCCTAAGACCCAAAAAGCAAAAGCAAAAAAAATAATAAAATAGATAAATGGGACTGGATTGACCTAAAAAAACTTCTGCATAGCAAATGAAATAATAGAAAGGGTAAACAGACAACCTACAGAAAGGCAGAAAATATTCACAAACCATGTGTCCAACAAAGGACTAATTCTAGAATTTAAAAGGAACACAACCAACATACCAAGAAAAAAAGAATCCCCTTAAAAAGAAGTAAAATGATATGAACACTTTCAAAAGAAGATTTACAAATGGCTGACAAATATATGAAAAAAATGTTTAATTTTCCAAATTAAAATCACAGTGAGATATCACCTGACCCCCACCAGAATGGCCATTATTAAAAAGTCAAAAAATAATACATGTTGGTGTGCATGTAGTAGAAAGGAGCCACTCATACACTGTTGGTGGGAATATAAGTCAGTAAAACCTCTGTGGAGATCAGTATGGTGATTTCTTAAGGAACTACAAGCAGATCTAGCATTCAATCCTATAATCCCACTACTAGGTACTAAGAAAAAAAAGAAACCATTATTATCAAAAAGATGCCTTTACTTGTATGCTTACCAGAGTACAATTCACAATCACAAACATAAGGAGTCACCTTAGTGCCCATCAAGTGATGTGTGGAATCAGAAAATGTGGTGTATAAACGCATATACACCATGGAGTACTACTTAGCAAGAAGAATGAAGTAATGGTATTGGAGTACCTTGGATGGAACTGGAGGCCACTATCCAGAAATGGGAAAATAAATGCTGCACGTTCTCAAAAGTGGGGGCTAAACTATGGCTACACAGGACACAGAGAGTGGTATAATGAACATGGGAAATTTAAAAGAGAGGAGGGGTGTGAACCTTGACAGGTGCAAGTTAGAGGCCATGAGACTAGAGGGCAGTAGGGGAAGAGGCCAATAGTGGAGGGCTCTGGAAGACACAGGAAGGAGTCCTCGTCATCATGACTGCTGTCATCCAGCATGTCTTCAACTATCAGGGCAACTACTGGCTTATTGAAAAATTCCAGTGAAACAGAAAATTAGCTGTAATAATTACCTGAAATATTAGTATCAGATGAGCAAAGTAATGTCATACATGTTGGTATAGACTAGCACACTGGTAAGTAATTCATTGTAAGCACAAATTAAGTGTTATACAATTTGTTAAGTAAATATAATATGTCAAACTGCTGAGTAAATCTAGTTGGCTGGGTTTCTGAAGTGGATGCTTTAATCCCACCTCTCAGCTCTATGTAGTCAGTGGCTTCACAAACTCCTGCGACTGATAAATCATTTCAGATACAGCCAACTTGAAGAAGGAAAAAAGAAGGGTGGTTCAAGGGGGGAAAGAGACTGAAAGACAATGAGAAGGAGAAAAATAAAACTCTCATAAAGAACCCTTGTACACTCCCAGAACCCCAGAACTGTGCAGTCCAACAGACTGGTCACCAGCTGCATGTGGCTTTTTAAATTAAATTAAGCTCCTCAGTGACATATTTCAAGAGCCAGTAGCCATATGTAGCTAGTAGCTACCACAGTGGACAGAGTGGAGAAGAATATTCCCATTTGGTAGCACTCCTGCGTAACTTTCGTAATGATACAGCATTCTCGGGATAATCAAAACATTTAATAAAGGATCTCAGGCAGGTAGTGAGGAAGGCTGGAGGGCGGAGCTCACCACAACTTCTTCCCACTGAATCTGATGATTCTCGTCCCCGAACACCCTCCAGCACAACATGAGCCTCATCTGTGAGAGTGGGAACTGATACCATTCTTGTAAACGCTTTTACTTTGAACATCCTACAACGGACAGCTGGAAAATTTTGGCAGGTGTCTTATATTAGCTTCCTCAAGAATCAAACCCTCAGATCATTTGTGTGCAAATAGCTTATTTGAGACGTAATCCCAAAAAGCACCTACCACTAAGGAGAGGAAGAAAAATACAGAAGGAAGGAAGAGGACACAGAGGGTGTGCAATCAAGCAGCACTCGGGCAACTCCAGCTCAGGCCCACTGCAGACAGAGCTGACTCCGAGCTGTCCTAGCCAGACCAATTCTTACCAGTCATTGGTTTTACCTTGCCCCAAGTGAAGGCCAAGCCTGCTTCCTGGACTAGGGAATGCCCTCAGGCAGGCACAAACGTGTGAGCAGAGAAACACAGATTTGTTAAGGAAGAGTGGCTGAGGCACTCATAGCATTAGTGCAGAAGATTTAAAATGCATACACACATACATGCAAAAAACCTTATCTCACCAAAATACTCACTTGCCCTTATTACTCTCATTTCTGGAAGCTCCTAATAAGAAATGAACCAAAAATTTGACACAACTGAAACCCCTGAAATTATACATTGTCTGAGGTGATTTTAAAACAGTAAAATTCCTTATGGTACAACAAATGGTAAAAATGATGGAAGAAGTGTGATATACAGAAGGAATATAGAGTCTATTTAAGGGGGTTATTCAATAATATATTTTAAAATAAATGTACAATTCTATTATTCTCTTAACTTTTATCTCATGATAGCTTTGTAAGTACATGAGAGCTGTTGACTCTAGAATACGTATAGAGTGGACCTCCATAGTTGACCACCTCCCCACATTGACCACACCTTACGTTGACCTCATAGACTGCCATGCACCACCTGGACGTGTCAGTACAGCAGGCCTACTTCCCTTATGTTGACCACTTCAGTACAGTCCCTGGATGGTCAATTTACAGTGGGTTTACTGCATTTTCAATATCTATATTTTTCTCATAGAGAATAACAAATATATACCAAAGAAAAAACCTTACTCCAATCTATAAACTAACTTCTTTATATCTTAATCACTAAACTTCTATGAGTTTGATATTAATTAATATAATGAATATAAAATTCTGAAAAGATATGTATAAAATTTAAATCAGATTTTGATTTTCAAAAGTTTTTTTTTTTTTTTTTAGAGACAGAGTGTCACTTTATTGCCCTCGGTAGAGTGCCGAGGCATCCCAGAGCTCACAGCAACCTCCAACTTCTGGGTTTACACCATTCTCTTACCTCAGCCTCCCGAGTAGCTGGGACTACAGGTGCCTGCCACAACACCCGGCTATTTTGGTGTTGCAGTTTGGCCAGGGCCAGGTTTGAACCTGTCGCCCTCGGTATATGGGGCCAGCACCCTACCCACTGAGCCACAGGTGCCGCCCAGTATTTTTAATTTGTAAAGTTACACAAAAATTATTTACTATACCTTGTTTAAGATCCAAAGTTTAATTGCTTTTCTTTAAAAAATTAATGGAAGTTTTGATTAATTTGAAATAATGTATGCCGAGGACTGTTATAACCTTTCTTTCATTGTATAAAAGGGAATTTCTTATAAACATTTTAACAACTAGATTTGCTTCAAAGTTCCTTGTATTCTCTGAAGCTTAAGTATGTAGTAGATATCAAATATCTAATAGCTCTCTAAATATCTACATAAATATTTGAAAGATTTATGCAATTTTTATAAAAATGGTTACAGTATGCAAAAGTTAGGTAATACCTGGTTTATTGAGAGTAATTCCAGTTGTATAGAGAAAATTGTCCACTTTCAAAAATTGTTGTAGAACTGTAAGATAGCCAGTAACATTGCTAATGTGATGGTTGTCAGGAAGCTTAATTAAGGCTTTTGAAAACTGAACACTTGGTTGAGATTTGGCATCTGGAAAAAGGAAACCTCATTAACAAATAGAAAAATTCACATTAAGCATAGCATCATTGGAACATTTTTGTTTAAAAGAAGCAGTTAATTTTCAAACATCAGTAACATCTCATGTAATCATTTTAAATTCAGAACTAAGTAAGAAATTTCCCTTTCCTTAGGTTATACAAGGTACACTTGTATTACTTGATTATGCTACCCAGAATTTCCTCATCCATTTTTGGGGTTTCACTCTACAAAACACCACAATGACTGTTTTTTATCCCATGTGGTTCATTTGGGGTCTCATTTCTGTAACACTAGTGGTGTTGATGGTGCACACCAGAACAGGCTTAAACCAATTAAAAGTACCTCATTATTCACTTAGCCACAGTGAGTTGCTCATTGACAATCCTTGTCCCAAGCACAGTTAATGAAATGCACTGTGTTTTGCTTGGACTTCATTGGGAAAGGCTTGCTTCTCTTCCCCAACCCCCTTGCTGGGTTTTATGTGAGTAGGTATACACATCTGGGAGTTGCAATAGCCACCTTGTGACCAAAAATGGAAGCTCATTTGAAAATCGAGTGCAGAGTTGATAAAACCAGTTTTCAATTATTTCTATTAAAGTCCTGTCCAAGCCATACCTATCTAAAGTTGGTCCTACTATATAGACTTATCAATTATTTGAGAAATAAATAAATGCTTCCTTTGGGCCTTAGGTAGTTTAGGGCTGGGTTTTCAGCAACTTGCAACAGAAAGTCTCCTTGACCTTCAGCCACATATTCAAGCAGGCAGTTTCTCTGTCAGATAATTAATCATGCATTAAAAGACTTCCAAATACAAGGCACTCGACTTATAAATATTATCTCAGTAGAGATAATATCTCTATCTTTGAAATGTCTGTCTTCTAATATTGTCAAGTGAGAGAAATTGTCTATCTTCTAATATTGCCAAGTGAGAGAAAAATTGGAATGAAACCAATTTTTAAAACCGTAAATACAAATTACTTCACTGTGGTATATTTTGCCTGTCAAAAAAATAAAAAATAAATAAATAAATAAAATTTCTGCAATCAATGCATTTTATTTAACAATTCAAAGATCAACACATAAGTCCTTAAAACTAAAAATTATCACAAATGTCAGCTTTTGATTTGGATTTTAGTAAGATAACTAATAAAGACAAAAGTGATCAGTTAAATTATTAGAATGAAAGAAGTATCAACTTTTAAAGAGATGCATGACAATAAATGAAAAAATAACAAGAAAATCTTGAGTTTATTTTTTATGTGTGAAGCTAAATAATACCTAGAAAAGAGTTAAAAAAAACAAAACAATTAAAATACATTCTTATTTGGTTAAATTGTTCAAGAATAGAATCTGATGCCTTCTGATCACTTGCAGGTACTATCTACAACTCAGTCTTTTAAAATGTGGCTTAATTATGTTGAAGAAACAAATTTCTTTCAAATGAAGACACATACACTAAATGAAGTATCTAGCTGAGCTTCTATAAGGTTTTGCACATTCCTAAAGCTTCCAATTTCTCCTCCTCTTATCACATTTTACATTCACACCACACAGGCCTAACACATTTTCATTGTACAAACTGAACACCTTCCTGATAAAGTATCTTATGGAGGTTAGGCAGGGAGATCTATTTTTGGAGACAGGATCTCTGTGTTGCCCAGGTTAGAGAGGAGAGGCATTATCATAGCTCACTGTGACCTCACACTCCTGGACCAGTGATTTTCAAATGGTGTGCTGAGAAAATTTCTAGAGATCATTAACTAAATTATTTACAAAAGAAGTTCAAAGTAAATATATATATATATATTTTTTTACTTTTTTTTTATCAATATAATTTAAGTGTGCCATGGAAATTCATAGGTTCAAGTATGCCATGAGATTAAAAACAAGGTTGAAAAACACTGTTCTGGACTAGATCTGCCTGCCTCAGCCTTTTGAGTAGCTGGGACTACAGACACACGCCACCATAGCCGGATAATTTTTCTGGTTTTTGTGAAAACAAGGTCTTGAAAGGGTCTTCAAAAAGAGTCTTCAAAAAACACTTGAAAAAATGCTCATCATCCCTATGTATTAGAGAAATGTAAATTAAACCCCCCCCAAGATACCATCTAACTCCAGTGAGAATGGCCTATATCACAAAATCTCAAAATTATAGAAGCTGATGCGGATGTGGGGAGAAAGGAAAATTCTACACTGCTGGTGGGACTGCAAACTAATACAGCCTTTTCGGAAGGAAGTATGGAGAAAGCTCAAAGAACTCAACCTAGACCTCCCATTTGATCCTACAATCCCATTACTGGGCATCTATCCAGAAGAAAACAAAAACTTTTCCTATAAAGACACTTGTACTAGGTGGTTTATCGCAGCCCAATTTACAATTGTTAAAATGTGGAAACAGCCTAAATGTCCTTCAACTCAGGAATGGATTGGTAAACTATGGCATATGTATACCATGGAATATTACTCAGCCATCAAAAACAATGGAGACTTTGCTGCGTTTGTACTAACTTGGATGGAGGTGGAACACATTATTCTTAGTGAAACATCACAGTAATGGAGAAGCATGAATCTTATGTATTCAACTTTGATTTGAGGACAATTAGTGACAATTAATGACACAGTGGGACATGGGGGAAGGAGAGAGCAGACAGAGAGAGAAGGAAGGACGGGGTGAGGGAAAGAAAACAAAAAAAAAAAATGTAAAGAAAATAGTGACTAATTCTCACACAAATTGGATACAATTTTGACCAAAGTACATTACTTAAACATTAATTTTTAATTCAGCTCATTAATATGTTGTTGAGGATATTGCATCCTCACTTATAAGTGAAATATGTTTATAAATTTCCCTTTATAACAATATATTTTCTCCAATTTCAGTATCAGGTCTATCCAGATCAAGTAGAATGATTTTGAAATATTTCTTATTTTCTATTGTCTATAAGATTTGACATGATCTGTTTTTTGAAACTCTACTTTTATTTATATAATATTAGTTGTCTATTTTTTGAGACTTTGTAAAAAAAAAATAAGGAGTTAACTGATGAATTCATACTGAACGTCAGAGTGAAAGCACTCTATAATGTCTTATTTGACAATGTTAATGTTACTTTCTTGGCATTATTATTACTAATATTGCTTAATATTTCTATGTAGTAATTATCTGTTTTCTTTTCTGAATGTATTTACCTTCGTTCATTCTTTGTGTGGTTTTTGTTTCTAGTCCTTATCTGATACATTGTTATTGTTATTAAATGTTAAGCCTTTTAAATTCTGTGAAGGCAAAAAGTGGAAACCTAATTAACACATGTATATGTAAAAATAAAAAAATAATAGATGAATAAGTAAAAAAAAAAAATAAAAACACAAGGTGTCACTATGTTGCTCAAGCTGTCCTCAAACTCCTGGCCTCAAGTGATCCTACCAAAGTGTGAGAGTTACAAGCATGAGTCACTAGGCCCAGCCAAGGAGTATATATATCTTCTTTTTTTTTTTTTTTTAATTTTCTCTATACATATACATGTGTTTATTTGGTTTCCACTTTTTGCCTTCACAAAATTAAAGAGGCTTAAAATTTAATAACAATGTTTAAGATAAGGACTAGAAACAAATACCTCGTAAAGAACAAACGAAGATAAATACATTGGGCAAAGAAATCAGATGATTGGTGCAATGAAATATTGAAATAATGCAAAAAAAGTAACATTCACATTGTCAGATAAAAGTATGTCTATTGTAAAGGGAATAGAGTCCTTGATTGTTTTTTCCTCTTGACTATAGTTGATATACACAAAGGCTACAGATTTGTGAGTGTTAATTTTGTATCGTGAGATGTTGCTGTATTCCTTGACCACTTCTAGAAGTTTTGTAGTTGATTCCCTGGGGTTTTCCAGATATATAATCATATTTTCTGCGAAGAGTGAAAGTTTGATCTCCTCTGGTTCTGTTTGGATCCCCGATTGCCTTCTCTTGCCTGAGTGCAGTGGCTAAGACTTTCATAACAATGTTAAAAAGCAGTGGAGACAGTGGGCATCCTTGCCTGATTCCTGATCTGAGTGGAAATGAGGTCAGTTTTACTCCATTCAGTACGATATTGGCTGTAGATGGCCTCTATCAGTTTAAGAAATGTTCCTTCTATACCTATTTTCTTAAGTGTTCTGATTAAGAAAGGATGTTTAATATTATCGAAAGTTTTTTCTGCATCAATTGAGAGAATCATATGGTCTTTGTTTTTTAATTTGTTTATATGATGTGTTATATTTACGGATTTATGTATATTGATCCAGCGTTGGGACCCTAGAATGAAACCCACCTGTTCGTGATGTATAATTTGTTTCATGTGTTGTTGGATTCTGTTTCCTAGGATCTTATTGAATATTTTTGCATCAATATTCATTAGAGATACTGGTCTATAATTTTCTTTTTTTGTTGGGTCTTTTCCCGGTTTGGGTATCAGGGTGATATTTGCTTCACAGAATGTGTTGGGAAGTATTCCCTCTTTTTCTATGTTTTGGAAAAGGTTAAGTAATATAGGCACTAGTTCCTCTTTAAAGGTTTGGTAGAATTCTGATATGAAGCCATCTGGTTCCGGGCTTTTCTTTTGGGGGAGATTTCCCAAGTACCCATTGATCCATGAATGGATTAATAAATTGTGGTATATGTATACCATGGAATACTATGCAGCATTAAAAAAATGGAGACTTTATTTCTTTTATGTTTACATGGATGGAGCTGGAAAATATTCTTCTTGGTAAAGTATCTCAGGAATGGAAAAAATAATATCCAATGTACTCAGTACTACTGTGAAACCAATTTATAATCACTCCCACTTGTGTATCAAAAATGTAACACAACTATAGCCTAGGATGAAGGAGGGAAGGGGAGGCAGAGGGAAAGGGAGGGGATGTGAATCAATAGAGGGAGGGTTAGGAGGGGGACCACACCTAGGGAATGTATAGCAAGTACAAGTTGGATCTATTAGGTGTAGAACATAAATGTCTTAACACTGTAATTGGGTAAATGAGGTGAGGGCTATGTTGATTAGTAGGATGTAAGCACTCCAATTTGTACAAATAATCAACACAATGAATCCCATGATGGCATAA
>CAUYRH010145044.1:0-39373 GCA_963574655.1 Perodicticus potto
AAAAAAGGCCGGGCATTGTGTTGGGCGCCTGTAGTCCCAGCTACTTGGGAGGTGGAGGCAAGAGACTCGCTTGAGCCCAGGAATTGGAGGTTGCTATGAGCTGTGATGCCACGGCACTCTATCCAGGGTGACAGCTTGAGGTTCTGTCTCAAAAAAAAAAAAAAAAAAAGCATCCAGTGGGGAAAAGAATCCCTATTCAACAAATGATGCTGGCAGAACTGGATAACCACATGTAAAAGATTGAAACTGATCCCACACTTTTCACCACTTACAAAATTGACTCAGGATGTACTAAAGATTTAAATTAAAGACATGAAATGATAAAAAGTCTTAGAAGATAAAAGTGTAGGAAAATCTCTTGATAATGTTGGGCTGGGTAGAGATTTTATGACAAAGATTTCAGCAGCAATTGGAACAATAATGAAAATAAACAAATGGAACTTAATTAATCTGAAAAGCTTCTGCACAGCTAAGAGCACAACATGTTAAGGTAAAAGACAACGTTGAGAATAGAAAAACATATTTGCATGGCATGAATCTGGCAAAGAGTTGATAACTAGAATGTACAGAGAACTCAAATTAATCCACAAGAAAGAGAGCAAATAATCCTATCTATCACTGGACAAGAGATATGTCTTTCTTCTCTGAGGAAGACAAATGGCTGACAAACAGTTGAAAAAATTCTCATCATCACCAATCATCAGAGAAATGAAAATCAAAACCACCCTGAGGTATCACCTAACCCCAGTGAGAATGACCTACAACACAAAGTCTGAAAGAAGCAGATGCTGGCATGGGTGCGGAGAGAAGGGAACAAACACTCTTACACTGTTGGCAGGACTGCAAACTAATACGACCTCTTTGGAAGGAAGTTTGGAGAATCCTCGAAGAATTCAAATTAGACCTCCTATTTGACCCTACAATCCCATTACTAGGCATCTACTCAGAAGAAAAAAAATCATTTCATCATAAGGACATTTGCACTAGACTGTTTATTGCAGCTCAATTTACAATCGCCAAAATGTGGAAACAACCTAAATGCCCGCCAACCCAGGAATGGATTAACAAGCTGTGATATATGTATGCCATGGAATAGTATTCAGCATTAAAAAATATGGAGGCTTTACATCTTTTGTACTAGCCTGAATGGAGTTGAAACATATTCTTCTTCTTAGTAAAGTATCATAAGGATGGAGAAGCAGCAATTCAATGTACTCAATGATAATATGAATCCAATAGATGATCTAATACTTGCCTACATAAGAGAAAAACTCAAATCAATTCAAAGTGGGAAGAAGGGGCAGGGAAAGAAGGAAATGGGGAGAGGGGAGGAGGGAAGGGGATGGGTGTGCTCCCTCTTAATGGGCACAATGTTAGGGTGTATGGCACACCTCTAGGGGGTGGGACACAATTATAACAGGGACTCTACCTAACAATGCAAACATTGTAACCTAATTATTTGTACTCTCAAATTAACCTGAAACAACAATAAAAATAAAATAAAATATACCTGTAAAAAAGAAAACAATTTAGTCGGGCATTGTGGTGGCTGCCTGTGGTCCCAGCTGCTCAGGAGACTGAGGCAAGAGAATCACCTAAGCCCAAGAGTTGAAGGTTGCTGTGAGCTGTGTGACGCCACGGCACTCTACCGAGGGGGACAAAATGAGACTCTGTCTCTAAAAAAAAAAAAAAAAAGAAAGAAAGAAAGAAAGAAAACAATTCTATAAACCCTTAAGCAACTTTTAAAATGGGAAAAGCAGTCATAGCAAATAAGTCCAAAAGGAAATAAAAGGTGATGATAAGAAATACATAATCAACCCAAAAGATGTAGAAAAAATGAAAAAGGGAACAAAGAATGAATCAGATAAAGAGAAATATATGGCCACATGATACACTAAAAACTAACCAAATCGATAATCACATTTAGTAGTAAATGGTCTAATATCTAATTAACAAGCAGATATTTTCAGACTGGATTAAAAAAGCAAGACACAAGTTTATGTTACATTCATATTTACATATTCATATACACATTTTAAATATAAAGGCACGAATAGGTTTAAAGTAAAAGGATAAAATAAGACATTACATGCTAACACTTGCCAAAAGAAAGCTGATACATCTGTATTATTGTCAGGCAAGTTAATTTTCAAATCAAAGAATATTACAGTGATAAAGGTTACTCCAGGGCGGTGCCTGTGGCTCAAGGAGTAGGGCGCCAGCCCCATATACCAGAGGTGGTGGGTTCAAACCCGGCCCCGGCCAAAAAAAACTACAAAAGAAGGTTACTTCACAATGATAAAGGGGTCAATTCTTCAATAAACTATGAATGGGCCCCAGTGCCGTGGCTCATGCTTGTAATTCTAGCACTCTGGGAGGCCGAGACAGGTGGATTGCTTGAACTCAGGAGTTTGAGACCAGCATGAGCAAGAGTAAGACCTTGTCTCACTAAAAATAGAAAACTTAGCCAGGCATTATGGCAGGCACCTGTTATTCCAGCTACTTGGGAGGCTGAGGCAAGAGGATCACTTAAGCCTAAGAGTTTGAGGATGCTGTGAGCTATGATGCCATGGCACTCTACCCAGAGTGACAGAGTGTGACTCTGTCTCAAAATAATAAAAAGAGGAAGAAACTCTAAATGTTTATGCACTTAAAAGAGCTTAAAAATACATGGGGCAAAAACTTGTAGAACTTCAAAAAGAAATGGACAAATCTACAAGTAGTTGGATATTTCAATATTGTTCTCTCAATAATTAAACAAGTAGAAAGAAATTCAGCAAGGATATAATAGACTTGAACAACACTATCAATAAATCTGACTTGATTGACATAGACAGAACATTCTACCCAGTAACAGATGACATATTCTCAAGTGTGCATGGAACATTTATTAAGGTAGACCATATTCTTGCATATAAAATAATTCTCAATAAATGTAAAAGAATTCAAGTGATATCATGTAGATTCTGGAGTGTTTTAGCCAATGAAATCAGGCCAGACATGGATGTCAAATATATTCAAATGGGGATAGAGGAGGTCAAACTCTCACTCTTAGCAGATGATATGATCTTATAGTTAGAAATCCACAGAGACTCAACCACACATCTCCTGGAAGTGATCAAGAAATACAGGAATGTCAAGGGATACAAAATCAATATCCACAAATCAGTAGCCTTCATATATGCCAATAACAGTCAAGCTGAGAATCAAATCAAAGACACAATGCCCTTCACCATAGCTCCTATGAAATACCTGGGAATATACCTCACAAAGAACAAGATGGCTCTCTACAGAGAGAACTACAAAACCCTGAGAAAAGAAATAGCAGAAGATGTTAACAAATGGAATAACATACCATTGCTCATTGCTAGAAGAATCAACATTGTTAAAATGTCCATACTACCCAAAGCAATCTACACATTCAATGCAATCCTCATCAAAGCACCAACATCATACTTTGAAGAACTTGAAAAAATAGTTATTCATTTCATATGGAGCCAGGGGGAAAAAAAACCCAAACACTAGTGCAATTCTAAGAAATAAAAACAAATCGGAAGGGGCGACGCCTGTGGCTCATCGAGTAGGGTGCCGGCCCCATATACCGAATGTGGTGGGTTCAAACCTGGCCTCGCCAAACTGCAAAACAGAAAAATAGCCAGGCATTGTGGCGTGTGCCTGTAGTCCCAGCTACTCGGGAGGCTGAGGCAAGACAATCACCAAAGCCCAGGAGTTGGAGGTTGCTGTGAGCTGTGTGACGCCACGGCACTCCACCGAGGGCAATAAAGTGAGACTCTGTCTCTACAAAAAAAAAAAAAAAAAAAAAATCTGAAGTTATGTTATCAGACATCAGGTTATACTACAAGTCTACAGTAATCAAAACAGCATGATACTGGCATAAACATAGAGATACAGATTGAGAAATAGAATAGAGAACCTAGAGATGAACCCAGCCACATATCGCCATCTGATCTTTGATCAGCCAAACAAAAGCATACCCTCGGGAAAAGAATCCCTATTTAATAAATGGCTCCAGGAAAACTGGTTAGCCACATGTAGAAGACTGAAACTGGACCTACATTTCTCACCACTTAAAAAAATTGACTCTTGCTGGATAAAAGATTTAAATTTAAGACACAAAACTATAAAAATTCTAGAAGAAAGTATGGGAAAACTCTCGATTGTAGTAACCTGGGAAAAGATTTTATGAAGAAGATCCCTTGGCAGCAGCAACATCAAAAATAAATAAATGGGACATGATAAATCTGAAAAGCTTCTGCACAGGTAAGGGCACAACAACTAAAGAAAACAGACCACCATCAGAATGGGAGAAGATATTTGCATGCTATGAATCTGACAAAGGGCTGATAACTAGAATCTGCAGAGAACTCAAATTAGTCAACGAAAAAAGAGCAAACAATCCTATCTATCACTGGGCAAGGCGTATGAACAGAAACTTCTCTGAAGAAGACAAAAAAATGGGCAATAAACACATGAAAAAAAATGCTTATGGTCCCTAATCATTGGAGAAATACAGGTCAAAACTACCCTGAGATATCACATAACATGAGTTAGATTAGCCCACATCACAAAGTCCCAAAACTGCAAATGTGGCATGGATGGGGAGAGAAGAGAACACTTTTACACTGTTGGTGGGATTGCAAACTAATATATCCCCTATGGAAAGAAGTATGGAGCACCCTAAAGAGTTAAAAGTTGACCTTTCATTTGATCCTGAAATCCCATTACTAGGCATCTATCCAGAAGAAAAAAACTCATTTTCCCATAAGGATATTTGCACTTGAATGTTTACTGCAACTCGGTTCACAGTCATCAAGATGTGGAATCAACCCAAGTGCCCATAAACACATGAATAGATTAATAAGCTGTGGTATATGCATACCGTGGAATACTATTTTTTTTTTTTTGAGATAGAGCCTCAAGCTGTTGCCCTGGGTAGGTGTCATAGCTTATAGTAACCTCCAATTCTTGGGCTCAAGTGATCCTCTTGCCTCAGTTTTTCTATTTTTAGTAGAGACGAGGTCTTGCTTTTGCTCAAGCTGGTCTCTAACCCGTGAGCTCAAGCAATCTACCCACCTCAGCCTCCCAGAGTGCTAGGATTACAGGCATGAGTCACCGTGCCTGGCCTCATGGCGTGCTGTTTAGCCATAAAAAGATGGAGACTTTACATCTTTTATATTTACATGGATGGAGTTGAATCACATTCTTCTTAGTAAAGTAGCACAAGAATGGAAAAGCAAGTATCCAATGTACTCAATACTGATATGAAACCAACAGGTAAACAACTACACATCCACAGGGGAGATAAACACAATGAAAATCAAGTAGTAGGGAGAGGGAAGGAAGGAAAGGGAGATGGATGGAGAGAAAGGGAAGAGGGGAAGAGGAGGGGATTGGTAAACTCTCACCTAACAGGGACAATGTAAGGCTATGTAGCACACTCCCTGGGTGAAGGGCTCAAGTACAACTTGAACTTTAACTTAGAAACCCAAACATTGTAACCTAATCATTTGTACCCTAATATTAACCTGAAATAAAAATCAATCAATAAATCAAAAAAAAATGCACATTCTTTGATCACAATGGGATAAATTAGAAATCAATAACTGAAATATCTAAGAAAATTTCCCAAATTTTTGAAAACTAAACAACACATTTGTTTGAACCACCACCTCCAGTATATGGGGCCGGTGCCCTACTCCTTGAGTCACAGGTAGCATCCTAAACAACACACTTCCAAAAATCCCATGAGTCAAAGAAGAGATCAAAGGAAAATTAGAAAATACTCTGAACTGAGTGAAAATGAGAACACAACATATCAGAATTTGTGTAATGTAGCTAGAAGTTTAGGAAGGTATTAAATCAATGGCCTTGGCTTCCACCTTTAAAAACTGGAAAAAGAAGAGGAAATTACACACAAAGTAATCAGAAGGAAAGAAATAATGAAGGTTGAGGTATAAATTAATCATCTAGGAAACAGGAAAACAATGCAACAAATTGCAACATTTTTGAGATTAGGAAAATTGAAAAATCTCTACCCAGACTGATCAGGAACGAAAGAAAACACACATTTCCAATATCAAGGATAAGAAAGGGGACAGCATTCCTAATTTTATTGTCCTTAAAAGGCTGTAAAGGGAATATTATGAAGAACTTTGTGCCAATATATTTGACAATTTAGATAAATGGACAAAATTCTCAAAAAAACCCAAACTATCAAAGCTCCCTAAAGAAGAAATAGACAACCTGAATAGCTAGATACCTGTTAAAGAAATTAAATTTAGTTAAAAACTGTCCCACAAATCCATTTCTAGACCCAGATGCCTTCAATGGAAAATTCTACCAATTAAATCTACCAAATATTCAAGGAAGAAATAATAACAAATCTACCAGAAGTTTTCTTCAGGAAAATACTGTAGTAGAGAAGAGAATATTTCCCTACTCATTTTATGAGGCTAGCATTACCCTGACACAAAATAAATAAATAAATAAATAAATAAATAAATAAATAAATAATAAACAGAAAAACATGTTGCCAAAAAAGAAAACTATCAACCACTATTCTTCATGAATATTGATGAAAAATGTCTAAACAAAAATGTTTGCAAATCAAGTCCAGCAATATATTAAAAGTATAAACATCATCGCCAGGTGGGACTTCTTCCAGAGTTGGTCGAGCATTTAAAAATAATTGCAAATGACCGTATTAACAGACTAACAAAGAAAACCCATATAATCATCTCAGTAGATAAAGAGAAAGCATTTGAACTTTTGGCAAACTAGGAATAGAAGTGAATGTTCTCAATCTGATAAAGTGGAGCTAAAAACCTGTAGCTGAGATCATATATAATGGTGAAAGACTGAATGTTTTTCCCATCAGATCAGGTACAAGGCAACAATGTCTTCTTTCAGTTCTATTCAACATTGTACTGGTGCTTCTAGACAGTGTGTTAGACAAAAAAAAGACATAAAAGGCATCCAGATTTAGAAAGGAAAAAAAAAACTTTTTGTTATAACATTGTTGTTTATTTAGGAAATCTACAGAAAAGCTACTAGAACTAATATGTGAGTTTAGCAATGTTTTTAGATACAGAATCGATATACAGAAATCAGGGATATCAATCAGTAGATGATATTCTAAAATATAGCATTTATAGTTACACACAAAAAAAGAAATGCTTAAAGATGAATCTGACAAAAGATATGAAAGACTCGTTCAGTAATAACTACAAAACATGGATAGAAAATAAAGATAAATATGTTTCACCTGAACCCGTCTAAGATGCATACTAAATGCAGAATACAATGTCTTCATACAATAACTAAGAAAATGACATGATGGCTATGTCAAACAGTTTGATGAAAATGTTTCAGATTGTATATGAAACCAGAACATTGTACCCCTTGATTGCACTATTGTACTCAGCTATGAGTCAACAGTAAAAAAAAAAAAGAAAGAAAATAAAGATAAATAAATGGAGGAATATCCTTTTTTTCATTGGTCTGAAGTCTAAATATTGTTACAGTGTCAAGACTTCTCAAACTGACCTATAGATTAAATGCAGTTCCAATCAAACGCCCAGCAATCGACCAGGCAAGGTAGCTTACACTTATAATTCCTGCATTCTGGGAGACCAAGGTGGGAGAATCACTTGAGTTCAGGAGTTGGACACCAGCCTAAGCAAAAGGGAAACCCAGTCTCTACTAAAAATAGAGAAAAAAATTAGCCAAGGGTCATGGCAGGCACCTGTAGTTCCAGCTACGTAGGAGGCTAAGACAAGAGGATTGCTTGAGCCCAGGGTTGTGAGGTGACTGTGAGAGCGGCGCTGACGCCATGGCACTCTAGCCTGGGCAACATAGATTCTGTCCCCAAAATTCAAGCATGCTTTTTTGTAGAAGCTGACAAGAAGCTAATTCTAAAATTCATATAGAAGAATAAGACAGGTGTGATGGTGCATGCCTGTAGTCCTTACTTGATAGTCTGAGGTGGGAGAATCATGTGAAGCTAGGAGTCTGAGATCAGTCTGAATGATACAAGACCCTGTCTCATTAACAACAACAAACAAGGTCTAACAGGCCTAAGAGACCTAGAACAGCTGGACAGCTTTGAAAAGGAAAAAAAGTGGTGGGCTAACCCTAACTGATTTCAACACTTATTAATCTATAGTAAACAAAACAGTATGATATTGGCATGAGATAAATAGATCAATGGAACAGAATAGAGAGTCTAGATTTAAAAAAACTACACATTTATACATAGTATATAGATAGCTTTTTTTTTTTTTTCTTAAACAAAGGTACTAAGGCAATGTAGTGAAGAAAAAATAGTCTTTTCTTTTATTTCTTTTCTTTTCTTTCTTTCTTCTTTTTTTTTTTTCTAGAGACAGAGAGTTACTTTGTTGCCCTTAGTAGAGTTCCCTGGTGTCACAGTTCACAGCAACCTCCAACTCCTGGGCTTAGGCGATTCTCTTGCCTCAGCCTCCAGAGTAGCTGGGACCACAGGCGCCCGCCACAACGCCTGGCTGGTTTTTTTTTTTAATTTGCATATGCAACAGCACGCGGAACTGTCCCATGACGTCACGTGGCTATGACCAACTGAAAGAGTCTTCTGAGGAAGGGTGGGCCAGTGCTCCAGTGGCGTAATTGGTTAGTGCATGGTAACTATGTCCTGCTTCAGCGTGATACTGAGGACGTGAGTTCTAGTCTCACCTGAAGCAGTAACTTTTTTTTTTTTGAGACAGAGTCTCACTGAATGTCACCCTTGGTAGAGTGCTGTGGCATTACATAGCTCACAGCAACCTCCGACTCTCTTGCCTCAGCCTCCAGAGTAGCTGGGACTACAGGCGCCCACCACAATGCCCGGCTATTTTTTGTTGTTGTTGCAGTTTGGCTGGGCCGGGTTTGAACCTGCCACCTGCAGTAGATGGGGCCGGTGCCCTACTCACTGGGCCACAGGCGCCACCTGAAAGAATAGTCTTTTCAACAAATGGTGCTGAAACAATCAGCTATTGATATGCAAGAACATGAACTGCAAATCCTACCTTAAAACATACACAAAAATTAACTGAAGTAGATTACAAACCTAAATGTAAAATCTTAATCTGTAAGATTTCTAAAAGAAAACATAGGCGAAAATCTTTGTCACCTTGAGTTAGGCAGAGTTTGGGGATATAACATCAAAAGCATGATCCATAATAGAATAAATTAACAAATTAAAATCTTCATTGAAATTTAAAATTCTGCTCTTTAAAAACCATTCTTCAGGCTCGGTGCTTGTGGCTCAAGGGGCTAAGGCGCCAGCCATGTACACCTGAGCTGGTGAGTTCGAATCCAGCCTGGACCCGCCAAACAACAATGACGGCTGCAACCAACAAAATGGCCGGGCGTTGTGGCGGGCGCCTGTGGTCCCAGATACTTGGGAGGCAGAGGCAAGAGACTCGCTTGAGCCCAGGAATTGGAGGTTGCTGTGAGCTGTGGTGCCATAGCACTCTATCCAGGGTGACAGCTTGAGGCTCTGTCTCAAAACAAACAAACAAAATAATAAAAACCATTCTTCAAAGAATGACTGGGAAAAAAATCCTTGTAAATAAATAATAATGTGAGAAATTACTTTTGTCCAGGATATATCAAGAACTCTCAAACCTCAATAATGAGAAGACAAATAACTTAACTAAAACATGGGCATAGATAAGAAGAAATTTGTATTTTCATGGTGTGTAACACAACTTTGGAGGGTAGGAGACAATTATAAGAGGGACTTTACCTAAAATATGCAATCAATGTGACCTGGTTCTTTTTACCCTCAATGAATCCCCCAAAATAATTTTTTTAAAAAAAGAAATTTTTAGTCATATAAGCTATTGACTTGTATGTAATCTGGGATACCCTTTTGGAGGACAATTTGGCAGAATCAAAATAAAAATTAAATGTACTTTACTCTTCAATACAGAAAGCTCTTTGCCAATATTGTATTTTTCCTAGAAACCTATCTGCCAATGTGCTCAGATAGGTATGTATACAGATACTTACTGAAACATTGTCTATAACCACAAAAATGAACACAACCTAAATGTCCCTCAATAGAAGAATGGAGAATAAACTATCATTCATCCATCATCTTCCACAATACACTGAACTATAATCCAGCAGCTAAAATGAATGAGAACTGTGTGCCCTGATATGAAAGGAATTCTGAGTCCCATTGGTAGCCTAAGAAAGCAAGTTGCAGAATAAATACACAATGTTACCATAGAACAAAGTAAAATCATCTGGTTGCATATGTACAGGTATGTATGAAAATTCATTTAAATGATCTGGAATAACAGATGTCAGACTTCCTACCAAAAGAGGAAGAAGGTAGGCACAGATGATTGCAAAGGTGGCATTTACTTTATATGCCATTTTTATTGAGATGTACTTTTATTGAGATGTAATGTATATAAAATACAAGTCACACATGTAAAATGGACAATTCAAAGGTTTCCAGTATATTCATAGGAAACTGGGTTTCCAAAGGTTAAGTGGCTCATATCAGATCACAGCTAATGAAGAAGAGAGCTGAGATTCAAGCAAATGCTATCTGGATTTAAGGCCCATTTCCTTAATCATTATGCTGTGCTACCAATTGCAGTGGCCTTCTGATAAGGGTGTACTCTACAACCAAGATAGTATCATGAATATGGAGTAGGTTTGTGATCAATCTCACAGCCATGGTGTCAAGAGTGTGTTTGAGGGTAATGGGTATATTAATCTGCTGGGCATTCCAGATACATATTTGATCAGAAAACAAGTTCTATTGTGATAGCTGGCATTATGAAATACATAGGCTACCACACGTCCCTGCATTCTTGGGTCAGAGATTTAAATAGGACCACTGTGGCAGAATCAGTGATCCTACCAGGACATAATGCCAGTGTATAGTTAGCAGTGACCTTTCCATACAACCTGCATTAGAATATTCTGGCCCTTCAGCCAGTGTTCCTGCATAGAAGAATTTGCTTGTTGTCCATTTCACTGGCTTCAGTCAGATGCACTCAAGTCTAATGAAATGAAAGATAGTAGGGTGGAGGACCTTTCAAGGGGGAGCCTTGGATGCACCCAGACTTATATGACTGAGTATCTACTGAATGGGACATAATAGATGTGAAAATTCTTCTACCTTTTCTAGAACAATGACATTTTATCTGGCAAACTGAGCTTCCTTCAACAGCATTGTGATGCATAGGCTGTGCTATATTATTATAGGCGCAGAAAAATTCATACCTCAAAGGTAGCCTTGATTGCCAGGAGTTCCCAGAAAGAGAGTGTACCTGGGAAGTGGTCTTTTTTTATTATTTTTGATTTTTGGAGACAGCATTTCACACTGTTGCCCCAGGCTAGAGTGTCATGGCATCAGCCTAACTCACAGCAACCTCAGACTCCTGGGTTCAAGCAATCTTCCTACCTCAGCCTCCCAAGTAGCTAGGACTACAGCCACACACCTGGGTAATTTTTCTACTTTTATTTTTATTTTTGGCATTACATAGCATTCTTTTTTAAATTTTAGACTAATATGAAGGTGATACCATTAGGTTACATCTTTGCAGTTGTAAGGTGAAGTCTGCCTTGTAGTCCTTCACCCAGGAGGTATGCCATATAACCCTATGTTATACCTGTTAGGTGAGAGCTTACTGAACCCCCTTCTTCCTCCCCTCTTCTTGAATTTAATTGTGTTTTTATCTCATGTGGTTCTGTAGTTTTTAATCTACTAGTTTCAATGTGGTATTGAGTACATGGAATGCTTGCTTTTCCATTCCTGAAATACTTTACTAAGGAGAATGTTCTCCAAATTTATCCAGGTTAAATACAAAGAAGCAAAGTCTTCACTTTTCTTTATGGCTGAATAGTATTACATGGTGTACATATACCACAGTTTATTAATCCATTCATGGGTTAAGGGTACTTGGGTTGTTTCCATATCGTTGAGATTGTGACTGGAGCTGCTGTAAACATTTGAGTGCAAATGTCTTTATGATAAAATGATTATTTTTTTTCTTCTGGGTAAATATCTAGTAATGGGATTGTGGGATCAAATAGAAGGTCTACTTTTAGCTCTCTTGACCTTGGGCAATCATTGCACCCTGGCCTCCCAGAACGCTAGGATTGCTGGTGTGGGCCACCAAGCCTATTATTATTATTACTTCTCTTTTTTGCTCTCTTCTTTTTTTTTTCTCTTCCTTTCATCCTTGTACCAAAGGGCCATTTCAACATCAACCTGGAGAGATAAAGAAGGTTAAGGGGAAAGAGGAAACAAGAGAAGTAAGTAGGGGAAGGAAATAAAGAAGAAACCACACATGAAGGGAAACCAACAAAAAAATCTGGCAACATGAAAAATTAGAGCACATCAACCCTCCCAAGGGATTACAACACAGCTACCACAGAAGAGCCCATCTATAAAGAAATCATGGGAATGACAAAAAGAGAATTAACGGTATGGATGGCAAAAATGATGAAGGGAAATGAAGGGAAAGTGGATAACCAACAAAAGGAAATTCAATACGTTTTCTATTTTTAGTAGAGATAGAGTCTAGCCCTTTCTCAGGCTGGTCTCAAACTCCTGAGCTCAAGCAATTCTGCCTCGGCTTCCCAGAGTGCTAGGATTACACGTGTGAGCCACTGCTCTTGGCCTTTGTTTCTGATCTTGAAATATTTTCAGCCCTTCCCTAGTAAGTATGATGTCTGTTATAGTTATTGGTATGATGCCCTTTGTTAGGTATAAGAAAATACCTTCAATTCCTAGGTAGCTAATAGTCTGCTTTTTAAAATAAAAAAAAAGAATGTTAGATATTATTGATATGTTTCCCATATTATTAAGATTACAATATGTTTTTGTTTTCTTCTTCAATCTGTTAAAAATATGAGTTATGTTAATTCTCTAAACAAACTTTGCATTAAGGATTAAACTGAACTTGATAAATCTTCATTCTGTTTATACATTGCTGAACATAGTTTGCTTAGTATTAAAGTGTTTTCTTTAGAATTTTTACATCTGGGTGGCGCCTGTGGCTCAGTGAGTAGGGCACCGGCCCCTGCCAAACTGCAACAAAAAAATAGCCAGGCGTTGTGGCAGGCGCCGGTGGTCCCAGCTACTCGGGAGGCTGAGGCAAGAGAATCACCTGAGCCCAAGAGCTGGAGGTTGCTGTGAGCTGTAAAGCCACGGCACTCTACCAAGGGTGACAAAATGAGACTCTGTCTCTTAAAAAAAATTTTTTTTTTTTTACATCTACCACCATAAATAATACTGACTTGTAACATTCCTTTAGTATATATTCCTGGTCAGGTTATGTTATCAAAATAACTTGGGATGTGCTACTTATTTCCTTTCCTGTGGAAGAGTTTAGCTAACATTGGAACAGTGTTTTCATTAAGTGATTGGTAGAACTAGCCTGTGTAGCACTGTGGAACTGTGTGTTTTCTTTGTGGGAAGAACTTTAAGTACTCATTCTTTTTTTAATGGTTACAGGACTTTTTTTTTTTTTTTTTTTTTGAGACAGAGCCTCAAACTGTCACACTGGGTAGAGTGCTTTGGCATCACAGCTCACAGCAACCTCCAACTCCTGGCTCAAGCGATTCTCCTGCCTCCACCTCCCAAGTAGCTGGGACCACAGGCGCCGGCCACAATGCCTGGCTATGTTTTGGTTGCAGCCGTCGTTGTTTGGCGGCCCGGGCTGGATTCAAACCCGCCAGCTCAGGTGTATGTGACTGGCACCTTAGCCGCTTGAGCCACAGGCGCAGAGCGGCTATTACAGGTGTTTTTGAATTTTTTTTAAATTTCAAATTAATATGAAGGTAAAGACGGTTAAGTTATAATGTTTGCATTTATTAGGTAAGGACCCTATTGTACTTGTGTCCCACAGCCAGGAGGTGTGCCATATACCCTTACATTGTGTCCATTAGTTGGGACCACACTAATCCCCCTCTCTCTTCACCTCTCCCCCCACCCCCCAAGCATGACTTAAATTGAGTTTTTCTCTCGTATGGTAGTGTCTAAGGTCATCTACTGGCCTCATATTACTATCGTGAGTACATTGGATTCTTGCTTTTCCATTCTTGTGATATTTTACTAAAGAGAATGTTCCATAACTCTATCCAGGCTAATACAAAAATGTAAAGTCTCCATCTTTTTATGGCTGAATAGTATTCCATTGTGTACATATAGTACAGTTTATTAAACCATTCATGGGTTGATGGGCAGTTGGTTGATTTATCATTGGTAATGATAAATTGAGCTGTGGTAAACAATCTAGTGGAAATGTTCTTATGATAAAATGATTTTGTTTCTTCTGGGTAGATGCCAAGTCATGGGATTGAAGGATCAAATGGAAGGTCTATTCTGAGTTCTTCGAGGATTCTCCATACTTCTTTCCAAAGAGGCTGTATTAGTTTGCAATTCCCACCAACAGTGTAAAAGTGTTCCCATCTCTCCACAACCATGACAGCATCTGTAGCTTTGGGACTTTGTGATGTGGGCTATTCTTACTGGATTTAGATGATATTTCAGGATGGCATTCCCATCAACAGCATAAAAGTATTCCCTTTTATGAAGTCTTCTTCATAAAATCTTTCCCCAGGCTAATGTCATCAAGAGTTTTTCCCATGCTTTCTTCTAGGATTTTTGTTTCATGTCTTAGATTTAAATCCTTTATCCATCATGAGTCCATTTTTGTAAGTGGTGAAAGGTGTGGGTCCAGTTTGTCTTTTAGATGTGTTTATCCAGCTTTCTCAGCATTATTTATTAATAGGGGAAAACTTTCCCCACTGTATGCTTTTGTTTGGTTTATTGAAGATCAGGTGGCAATAAAAGGCTGGTTTCATCTCTAGGTTTTCTATTCTGTTCCATATGTCTGTGTCTGTATTTTTGTGCCAATACCATGTTCTTTTGATCACTGTGGATTTGTAATATAAAGTGAAATCTGGTGGAGTGGATCTTCTTCAAAGATCTCTTCACGAATCTTCTTCTGGATTTGTTTTTATTACTAAGAATTGCCTTGTTTATATTTTTTTTCCTGGTTCCATACATAAACAAAGAACTATTTTTTCAAGTTCTTCAAAGTATGATGTTTGTGACTTTTTGAATTGTTCAGTCACTTCTAGTAAACTATGCTTTTCTAATAAAGTTTACTTTTTTTTTTTTTTTGAGACAGAGCCTCAAGATGACACCCTGGGTAGAGTGATGTGGCATCACTGCTCACAGCAACCTCCAACTCCTGGGCTCAAGCGAGTCTCTTGCCTCTGCCTCCCAAGTAGCTGGGACTACAGGCGCCTGCCACAATGCCCAGCCATTTTTTTTTTTTTTTTGGTTGCAGCCATCATTGTTGTTTGGCGGGCCTGGGCTGGATTCGAACCCGCCAGCTTAGCTGTATGTGGCTGGCGTCTTAGCCCGTTGAGGCACAGGCGCCGAGCCACATTTTTAAATCCAAATTGTCAAATGTGTTGATATGAAGTTCTTCATATTAGCTTATTATCTTTTTAATCTCTATAACATCTGTAATTATTTCTCACTTTTTCTAAAAGATAGTGCTACCAGTCTTTTGCCTTTGGTTAATCTTGCTAGAAGTGTTTCTATTTTGTAGTTTCAAAGAAACAACTCTTGGTTTAGTTAGTGCTATTATATATTTGTTTTAGATTTCATTCACTTTTACGCATGTATTTATTTTTTGTCCCTTCTGCTTTCTTGGGAGGAAGACTATTATGATATCCTTTCTCTAATTTCTTAAATTAAATGTTTAACCAATTAATTCTGAGCCTTCCTTCCAGTGTGCGAGCTTTTAAGTCCATTCATTTCCCTCTTAATATGACCTTAGCTCATCCCACAAGTTTTGATATGTAGTAATTTTATTATCTTTTAGTTCCCGATCTAAGTTTCATTATGAATTTTCATACCTGTAAGTTAACTGTGTTTTACCTCTTCATACATACGGATTTTTCTTAGTCATATTTTTAGATTGATTTATAACTGAATTTTATTATAATTCCAGAAGGTCATATAATATCAATCTTTGAAATTTGTTGAAACTAACATGTGGTCACGTTTTGTGTATGTTCCATATGTGGTTGAAAAGAATGTATATTCTTTGTTTATTGTAATTGTCTATATGTGTCTATTGTATCTAGCTTGTAAATTATGCTATTTAAATATTTTATATCCTTACTGATATTTTTCTGCTTAACCTATTAGTTACTGAAAAAGATGTGTTCGAATCTCCCACTGTAATAATGGGTTTATCAATTTTTCATCATTGATCTGTCAAGTTTTGTTTTTAAAAAAATTGAGCATGTGTTTTTAAGAGTCCTCTGCTAAATTGGGGTTCCAGTGCCAAAGCAAAGTAGTCCTGCTCTGGTGAAAAACAAAGGTGAGCTGGACATAGGTGTTTACAGTGTCTCCTTCAGGGGATATTCCTTTACCGGGTGGAAGACCTTATGCCTAGTTGTCCAACCTATGATTAGAGGGTCCCTCAAATGGGAAGTTTGTTTATAATGAAAGACATTGCCCTTGTGACTATTCTCTGACACATGACCAGTTTAGGCCTGCATGATCATCCATCACTTTGGTGCTGAGAGCCTGACCCTGTATTCAACCAGGCATCCTGAGGAAAATTCACCCTGAGGTAACCCCTAGTTCTTCAGATGGAAGACACAAATGAATAGAAAACAAGTTCAAAGATTTTTGCCTACAGATCTTGGGCAAGGAAGGTATAATGCATATACCTTGTGAGACAGGAATGAAAAGTCAGGCAAAGAGAGAAAAAGCATGTGGAAACTAGTAGTACATATAAGAAAACGGATGTGGATCACTTTAAGTTCATGAGCAAATGCTTTGGATGCTTTCTTTTAAAAAAGTGATTGGAAAGTAGGGAGACCAGTCTGCTGGTCAGGAAAGATGCCTCTAAGTTCTTATCTCTGGCTATGGGCTCGAGCCATTTGGGTGTAGTGTAGAATTGGAAACTGTGTCAAGGGTGACTGAGCCCTGCTTCTGGTCTGAGAAAGTTTAACTTCTATGTGAAATGGATGCTAAGGCAACATCAAATTATAAGAATTCGCAGGAAGGGAGGGGAGGGGGGAGGTTGGGGTGGAGGGAGGGTAATTGGTGGGGCCACACCTATGGTGCATCTTAGAAGGGTACAGGCTAAACTTACTAAATGCAGAATACAAATGTCTTCATACAATAACTAAGAAAATGCCATGAAGGGTATGTTAAACAGTTTGATGAAAACATTTCAGATTGTATATGAAGCCAGCACATTGTACCGCTTGATTGCACTAATGTATGCAGCTATGATTTAATTAAAAAAAAAAAAAGAAAAGGAAAAAAAAGAATTCGCTACATTGTGTTCATAGGTGATTACACATTTGGGATTGTGATATCTTACTTGTGAATTTACTTTTTTCTTTTGAAGTGACTCTCTACCTCTATCCTGTTGCCTTAAATTTTTAAATCTGATATTAAAATAGCTACTTCAGCTTTCTTGTAGTTCGTTTTCACCTATTGCTTCAGGAAAAACTATTTTATTCTCTGTTCTTACAATAATAATCAACATGGACTAAATGAAGGTTCTTTTCCCTCAAACACCATGCAGTGGATGCCAGCTAGATATCCTCTAATTCCCATCTGACATTATCTACCTAAAGATAGTGCCATATCCCAAAAGGTGAGGGCTCATTCCCCAACACTGCACTTCCTGAGACACCAGTGACAAGTCCAGGCCTCCAGAATTTCTGAAAGACTAGCTTCGAGGTGGGGTTTCCATGTTTACCTCTTTGGGTTCAATTAATGTGCTAGAACAACTCACAGCAGTCAGGGAAATACTTTTACCGATTTATTATAAAGGATGTGTAGGGTGAACTACATAGTATATGGGAAGGGACACGCAGCTTCCAGGCCCTCCCTGGGTGCACCACCCTCCAGGAACCTCCATGTATCCAGCCGTCCAGAAGCTCTCTGAATGCAATCTCTTGGCAGCTTCATTATGTAGCCATGATTGACAAAGAAATGTGATTGGATATAAAGCACATGATGTAATGCAGCAAAGCCGTCTGTTCAGATTCTTTTTGTCTCTCCGTGCAGCATTTCTTCCTTCAGGGCATGAGCAGGGCCCTATCTGGAATGAGAGTCTTTTGATCCTCGATCAGATTAGAGTCCTGCCTTGGGCAGGTGAAGGGAGGACAGGAGAAGGTCAGGGAGAAAGATTCTATCTCCTGAGGTCTGCTCTTGAGACCTAAAGCACCCCAACATTACAGCAAGGCCTATGGGAGTTAATGAGCTAGGAGCCTCGGACAAAAACCAGCATATAGGGTACTTCATAACACCACGCCTAGGAATTCTTTTTCCATTATTTCACTTCAGTTTTCTGTGCCCTTACATTGAAACCTAGGCTATTTCTCTTACAAGTAGTATACAACTGAATGGTTGCTACAGTTTGGATATGGTTTGTTTGAACCCCCTCCAAATTTCATGTTGAAATTTAATCCCCAGTGTAGTGGTATTGGTGTTGGGAGATGGGCATTAGGGGAAGTGTTTGGGTTATGGGGCAGATTCCTTATGAATGGCTTGGTTCTCTCCTTGGGGTAATGAGTGGGTTTTCACTCTATTTGTTGCCGTGAGAGCTGGGTATTAAAGAGTCTGCCATATTTCCTCTCTTGCCAAGTGATCTCTACACACACCAGCTCCTCTTCACCTTCTGCCATAAGTAGACCATGCCTTTTTTTTCACATTTGTATTGTAGAAAATTGAAAATATATACAGAATTAGACAGACTCGTTAATAAATTTTATGGGACCTTTCTAATCTCAAGAAACTGTTAACAGCATAGACAGAAAACATGATGATAAAACAAAGGAAAGCAAATTAGATAGGGTTGGTGTTTCTTTAGTTCTTTTTTTAAGGGTTAGATTATTTCTCTGTTTTGAGATTACAATAAAGCAGTGATTTTCAACTGGTATGCCGCAAAAATTTTTAAAGACCATCAATTAAATTATTTTTGAGGCCAGCACAGTGGTTCATGCCTGTACTCCTAGCACTCTGGGAGGCCAAGGAGGGTATATTGTCTGAGTTCATGGGTTTGAGACCAGCCTGAGCCAGAGTGAGACCCCATCTCTAAAATATAGCTGAGTGTTATGGCGGGTGCCTGTAGTCCCAGCTGCTTGGGAGGCTAAGGCAAGAGGATCACCTGAGCTCAACAGTTTGCGGTAGCTGTGAGCTATGCTGCCACAGCACCCTACTGAGGGCAACAAAGTGAGAATCTTTCTTAAAAAAAGAAAAATTATTTTCTAAAAGTTCAAAGGACAGTAAGTATATTATTCTTTTTACTCTTTTTTTATCAACATACCGTAAGTGTGCTGTGGAAGTTTAACTATAGGTTCAAGTGTGCTGTGAGATTTAAAAAAGTTGAAAAACACTTCTGGGTGGCTCCTGTGGCTCAAGGAGCAGGGTACCGGCCCCATATACCGGGGGTGGTGGGTTCAAGCCCAGCCCTGGCAAAAAACTGCAAAAAGAAAAAAGGAAAACACGGCTATAATAAAGCCTTAATTGACAGGACCCCAACAAACTAGAAACATTCACTGAATAGATTCTTTTACCTGGTTCTGCTTTGAGTAGAGGTTCATTATAATCTGCTGATAATAGTGGTTTATTATAAAATAAAAAACAAAACTAAACTAAAAACTCACAAGATTCAAGGAGTGACCTGAACTCTGTCCATCCTCAACCTAGACTCACACCTCTAATATCATTTCCAGTTTTAGACACTTGGCATCACACAAATAATTCTTCCTGCTAATCTTGTTTGAAGTGGACTCTGGGTGAAGCAGCTAAGAGAAATGACGACTTGTGAGGAGAAATCTAAAGGAAGCGAAAAAGAAGACTTCCCCTTCCTTTTTTGCCTCTTTTCTTATTTTTATGCCTTCCCCGTGTACCTGGAAAAAATGTTTCGAGTATGAGGTTCTGAGCAGTTGCTCCTGGTTTCCTTCTTGGCTGATGGAGTAGCACAGTGCAGTGGAAAGAGCTTTGTGCTTGGGACTCAAGTCATGACTTTTCTTCTTGGGAGTTATGTGCTCTGGAGAAAGTGGCTTAACCTTTCTGAGCCTTGGTTTAATCACCTGTGAAACAAAGGGATTGAACTGGAGATAACTACTAATGTCTCTTACTATTCTGGGTTTCTGTCATGTTGTGAATCAGAATTCCCAAAGTCTGGGTTTATTCATGGAGAGTCTCGTAGTGAATGTGATTTGGGGGCATCTAAAGTATTTCTGTCACTGGCAATGCCTGAACTTGTACCATTAGTGATCCATTCATTTCATTCAGCTTAGCATTTTCTCCTCCTGTTAGTCTTCATTTTGAGAAAGAAGCATGTAAAAGATCTTCACTGTGAATGAATTACTCAGATCATTTTTTCCCTGGTTCAGAAAGGCAGGCGTTTTTGACATTAAGAGTTTGAAATTAGGAAGGAAAGGGTGCAACACAGAGAGACTAGAAGGGTATCGGAAACAGATTTCACCTCCTTTACAATTTTTCTGCATCTTGGCTCTGAGCATTGTTATGACTAAACCGCTCTGGGCTTGGCAAGGCTCAAAGAAGAATAGTCCCTATTTGGTACCAGATCAGAACAAGGAGTCCCTGGCTAAGTATCAGGTTCAGGTATTTTTGATAGATTCTGAATGGAGTTCTTCATTAGGTCTTTTGACAAACAGGAATTTGTTTCTCAGAGCCATAACGCCCCTGTGAGTAAAACATTTATGTTGTCACAAAGCCATTAATAAGCATATCCTCCCAATCAATCACAGCAACTGTGAGTGGCAAGAATCTGGGTCACAATCCACTGCCCAATTCTGAGTCTGTTCTTTTCATCATCCTCTCAGTCTCTTGGTCCTATTGTTTTCTAAGTTCCAGGTTGGTCCTAAGTGTCACAGAGACTCTCCTCTCTGTGTGTTTATCATGCCTATCTCCCTCCCATCACCAACTCTTTTTTTTTTTTTTTTTTTTTTTTTATATACATAGTGGCACGTTATAGCCCACGGTAGAGTGCCATGGCGTCACAGCTCACAGCAACCTCCAACTCCTGGGCTTAGGCGATTCTCCTGCCTCAGCCTCCCGAGTAGCTGGGACTATGGGGCACCTGCCACAATGCCCGGCTATTTTTCTGTTTTTGCAGTTCTGCCGAGGTCGGGTTTGAACCTGCCACCTTTGGTATATGGGGCTGGCGCCCTACTCACTGAGCCACAGGCGCACCCCCATCACCAACTCTTGATCTCTCATATGCTAGAGAACACAATGTCTTCCTCTTTTGTCCCTCAATGTTGAGGCACTATTGGTATCACAGTAAAGGATTCTACCTTCAATGGTGACTCACTAATGAAGTTGTTGCTTCTCTCTTTTTTAATGATAACATTTATCTTTTATTAAGCCTTGGTCTGTCTTAAGCACTTACATCCATTTCGTTCTTATACCTCTATACCCATTTTACAGGTGAATCATTGATATAAGGTTATATTCAATGTTTTCCACTAAGGGCTCCAGAGCTGAGCTTTTGTCCACTGCACTAGCCTGTCTGATATTTATACCTTGGGACTGCCCTGGCTGGTGTGTAGGAGACAGGTTTCCTCCCATGGTGGCAAACAATGATTCATTCTCATGACTTAGAGGAAGCAGATCTAGTTTGTGGGGGAACCTTTTACAAGCTTATCACCCTGGGAAATTCAAATAGACTCTCTTCCTATTGTCCTCTTTGTACTTTCATTTCAAGTTATTCTTACGGTAGCTAGTAACACAATCAAAGGAATAATTATGTGTGCTGATTGGGGCTTAAGGCCTAAAAGTCTTGAACTCTTATTTGACTACTACCTTGTGGATTACACCTGAGTGTACTAATATCAACTTAACAAAATATTTTTTCAAAATCTTATTTTACTTAACAATTTCAACCTTATTCACTAAACCATTTGCCTCCAACATGGAGATCAATAGATGAACCTAAAGTTTCTTTCCAAGATGTAACTTTAAAAAGGGACTTTGGCCTGAAAATTTAAAGGTCTGGGTCTCAATTCTGGAGTTGCCACTTATTAGCATATAATATTAGGCAAATCCAGTTAACCTTGCTAAATCGTAGTTCCTTATCAGTAAGATAAGAATAATGTCATCCCTGCCTAATGCATGTTAGGGAATTTGTTATTAGAAAGTGCTTTGTAAATTTCAAAGTGCTCTACAAGCATGAGTTATTAGGCAAGATGAAGCAAAATGCTCATAAGGTCAACAGTGGAAAGGAGATATTCATCAAGGTCCCAAACAAGAGGTTCTCCAAGGATTGAACCATGGGGAGGGGGAGTTGTGTCTCTCACAATTGGATCCTTAGCTTTGGGGGTAGCAGTCCAAACTGGGTCTCAGCTGCATCCATCATGATCTTCAACCCTCTGATCTCCAGGACACCAGTCTTGGTTCTCATTCGAATTAAGTATTCACTCCTAGAGGGGAAATAGCATGGACATCACGTGGTCCCCTTGACACCAGAGAGATCAAGGACCTGTATAATGCTAACTGGAAAAGCAAGCTAAAAAGTAGGGGATCGCTTATACGCCACTTCCTTCGTTACAAGGACAGAGATGTTGCAACAGAATGAGAGATAGGAGGAGAGGTAAAATGTGGATTATGTATGAAGTTATAGGCAGCCCAACTTGTGAAAGCCAATCCCAGTTCCAACAGAAATTATCTTCTGAGCAACCTAGACAATGCGCAGGACGGAAGGAGCATTCACTGAATACAATGCAATGATGACGGTCACCATTCTTGGTCTCCTTTTTTTCTCCTTGGCTATAGGGTTTCAGAGGTGTGTGCAGATGCAGGCGACCAGTGCCCAGAAAGAAGACTAGAGTGGGTGGGGGCACCTTCTCCCCAGCCTGGAGCCCCCACCCCACACCCTATCCTGCAGACCCACACAGTCAGGCTTGGGAGATTGGAAGGCTTTCACTTCCGCCTGGCTGCAGGAACCACAAGTTACAGACTAGGTCTGAAATGGAATAATCACAGTCAAAATACACCCAGATGCTCTCACACGCCCAGACGCGCGCGCATCCCCGGGCCATGGAGCGCACGTGAACCCACACCCCGCGCACCCAGCCCTGCCTCTCCACAGAGCATCCTCAGCAGCTGCCACAGAAGCAGCCTCCCCCTCCTCCCGCCGCCGTGGTGATCTCCCATCCCCTCTCATCCTCCCTCCTCCTCCAGTTCCTGCTCCTCCTCCCATCCCCGGCTCCTCCTGCCCAGCGGCGAAGGGCAGAACCCTCGGCAGCCGCTCGCCTTCGCTGGGGCCACGAAGACGCTGGAACAGGTCTGTGCGGGGGACGCTTTGTTGCGGGCTGCGGAAGCTCTGGTGGCCCCCGAAGCCGCCGGGAGGGCACGGGGCGAACGAGAAGGCAGATTATTTCTCAGTTTTGAGTCCTGCTGAATAGATGGGGGGGGGGGGCGGGCGAGAGGGTGGGAAAGCGGCCGGACCCCTCTGCCCGTTCGCGGTCGCGCTGGGTTCCTGGCGAGGGAGCGCTGAAGCTGCCCGGACTTCTGCCCCCGCCCACCCCTAGAGCTCTTTCTCTGCGTCCCCACTCCCCGCATCCACTTCCCAGGGCTGAGCTTTCTCTTGTTCTGGGAGCTCGCGATGGGGGCGGGGAGAGATGGATGGAGTTGATCCAGCGGGGCACCTGGGTGCATGGGGCTTTGTTACACGCACACACAAAACCCCAGTCCTCCTCGGCTGCAAGCTCCAGGCTAAGCCGCAGTCTGCCGGCGCCGTGGGGTGTGGGCCGGCACACTAGGGAAGTGAGGGAATGTGAGGGGGCACTCCCTGTGTTGCTGGGCGCACAGGAATGCGGCGCTGTGTGTCGGGGAGATAGCCTAGGGTTTGTGTAAGATTCGGTGACTGCAAGTTGGAGTGGGATGTGTGTGTGTGTGTGCTCGCGCGCTCCATGGGGCTGGGCTACTCTTCGCATTACACGTCCTTGGGTCTCATCCCATGCCAAGCCAGACTGCAGCAACACGCAGGTGGATCAGGTCCAACCTGTTCTGCCCACATAGGAAGGGTAATGATGGTTTCAAAGTGATGGAAATCCCCCCAGCTGGGGCTGTTTCTTAGGACTTTCTGGGTGTGAAATTTAGAGCCAGGTTGACCAAGCCCTGCTAGACATTGTTATTGTTCTCCCAAAGATGCCCAACTTTCTTAGGTTTTCCTCTCTCAGCCAATGAGGATTCAAAGCTTCCACAGTGATCCCTGCAGTGCTTCCCCGCAACCCCCTTTCATTAGTCGATCCTCATATCATGTCTTCCTTAATGCAATGAAGTTAGTGGTGTGCTAGGATGTAGCTGTGTGTTTGGAGAAAAGAGTAACCCAAATGCATGTATGTATTAGCCATGGATTTAATATAGAGGTGTTTTAATTTTCCTTGAACCATACGGTGTGAACTGGTATGGTCGTTTTGTTTTTATATAAAAAAAATCAATAAAAATGAACAAAACTACTAAACCTTCTCTTTGATGTTGCTGTCTGTGGTTTCAATAAAGCATTGTTTTTTCAGGGTCCCCAAAATACACAGTTAAGAAGAATTATTGGTGAAACAGCTGACATTTATTGCATACCTGCTATGTGTTAGTAGTGTTAGGCATTGGAAGCAGAGAAATGAATAAAATATCATCTCAGCGCTCAGGGACTGCACAGTCTGGTAGGCAAGACAGAGCAAGTAAACAGACAATTAGAGTAGAGTATGACAAGGGGCAGGCAGGTACTGTGAAAGCATGGGGGAGGGGTGCTTTCTTGGGGTAGGGGCTGTGATCAAGAAAGGCTTCATGGGCAAAGTGACATTTGAGTCCAGTCTTGAATTAGTTCACTAGATTGCTAAGTGGAGAACAGTATTCTAAGTTGAAGGGACAGCAGGTATGAAAGCAGAGACATCCATAGTTAAGACTGCAGGGAGTCTATGAGAGTGTGATGGTTAAATTCTCAACAAACTCAGAAAGTCTCTCTAGACTGGAATGGTGATTAATAGTAAATCCAAAAAAGCTGGTATTGCAGACTGATATGGCTCAGAACATATCCCTAGCTTAAGAAATTTCTGGCTCATTTAGTAATATTAGTGTGTTTTGCTTTAAGCAAATCTGATATATGTAATTGTGAGTCTGTAAGGCAAATGAACTAAATGGACAGTATTCATACTGAAGAATTTGTTGCTTTACAAAAGGATTTATAATCAGATCTTCTTAATTAACAGTGCCTCTCTGACCTTTACAGGGCCTTTTTAAAAGCAAACAGCATTTATACAGGTTCGGCGCCTGTGGTTCAAGTGGCTAAGGCACCAGCCACATACACCTGAGCTGGAGGGTTCGAATCCAGCCCGGGCCTGCCAAACAACAATGATGGCTGCAACCAAAAATTAGCCAGGCGTTGTGGCGGGCACCTGTAGTCCCACTACTTGGGAGGCGTAGGCAGGAGAATCGCTTGAGCCCAGGAGTTGGAGGTTGCTGTGAGCTGTGATACCACAGCACTCTACCCAGGGTGACAGCTTGAGGCTCTGTCTAAAAAAAAAAAAAAAAATCATTTATACAGAATTTTTCATCTAGCCAATATATGGGTAAAGACAGGTATACCTGCATTACATTTACTTTTTGCATAAAAAAGTTACCAATTCCAATGCAGGCATTTTCTCTCATGGTGTGCATGTTTAACAAATATGAAATATGAAAATAACAGTAATAAATATTAAATCCATTGGCTGTGATCTTTTTATCATTCAAATTGTGTATAAAATACAAATTAATGAGGACAGGCTCTTCAGGGACTCTTACATTTTAGGTACTTTTAGTAGTGCCACTGGTAATTAACAATAGCACAAGATTTCTGTGCTGCATGTTAGTGTTTAAATGGATATATAATGACTACTCTAATCCTCGTGCAATTAAGCCAGAACAGGGACACATTCTGAGTCTCCTATTTCATTGTGTTCATGCTGATTGCATACATAGGTTGATGAATGGCACTGGGAGTGAGACGAGGAGATTGATGATTTCTACTGAAAGTGCCTGGTGGGCACAAAATTATGCTAGTTAAGAGTATGAGCTCTGAGAACATGGATCAGCATCCTGAGCACCCCCTACCTTAAATGAAGACCCCAGATATCCCTGGGTTTATTTGAAAGAAATGTCAGCAGAAGTGGTTGGGCTTCAATTGGCTTCCCTCCTAGTCTGGCCACCCTGTTGCAGAGATGATGGCCTAGGGTCCTTGGGGCTCATCAAAGTCCTTTGTTCACGGGATGCCAATACCAGATGGTATCAGGCAATATCTCTAAGATATATTCCCCACAGCTCGGGCTAAAATGGAATTGATCTGTCTGCTGTGCTGATAATCACATCAGTCTAGTGGCTTAAGCAGTGAATCCTGATGTGGGTTCCAAAAAAAGGACTAGTTCTACTCAATCTCTAGCTCTCTCAATCTCAATATCTCTCTCTCTCTCTCTCTCTCTCTCACACACACACACACACACACACACACACACACACACGCACACACACAGGTTTTGTGGCTAAGTTTGAGAAATTCTTTCATAAACAGAAATGGCTTGTTTATTACAGGGCTTCTAAAGTTATTTACTAGGCTAATGTATATTGTGACTCTCCAGGAGGATAAGATATGCAGCATTTCTCAGATGTATTTGCCCACAGAACCTGATGTTTCAATAAGCATTTGGCTAGACTTGTGTTGAGAGAAACAAAAATCTTTTGGGCAATGCTGGACAAGAGCATTCTCTGCTGAATTTGGACTTCAGAGGTTGTCAGCATCTTGCTGGGTAATCTGGGTTGATGAGCTTTACCCCTTCAAGCTTTCCTTCCTTCCCCCATCTGTAAAGTGAGGCTAATAATAATCATGCTCTTACTTCACACTATCATGATAGTGTGATGACAACTAAGACAATATCTCAAGTACTTTGAGGTCCTTAGAAGAAAGGTTCTATATAAACTCTAGGTTGTTATGACAGGGAAGTGAAGAATTAAGGTAATTATCCTGATAATTCAGGCCCCAATCCTGTTTTTCTGCTGACTTATTGCACAGACTGCCTCTGTTTTCTCCTCTGCTTTGACTGCAAAGACCTATCCTCATTCAACCTTGAGTGACTCAGTTCTCTGGGCTTAGTTCCTTTCACATCCTGACAATTTCAGTGTGGCCTTTAATTTCCTGGCCCAGAGGTATCATCAGTACAACCTTTAGAAAAAGCCCATCAATCTGAACACAGCCTGCTGACCAGAGAACCCCAGAGGTGGGAATTAAGTTTAGTTGGAAAGTTGTTTTTATCCTTCACACTCATTATCTTTCAGAAGCAGTTCTAAAGGGCCATCTTGGAAGCTAGCTGCGGCGGGGTTCATCTCCAGTGGTCCCACTGCCCAATTTGGGCTGGAGTGCTATTTTGTTTGCAAGACAGGCTTTGTGAGCACCACTTTTAGGGGTTCATTTCATCAATGGGATGCTCACGTTTGGTAGTAAGGGAAAGCAAGCAAATGGGAAGGGACAGGAGGGGAAAAGTGAATTTATCCCTAAGGGTACAGTGCACATTGTTTGGGTCCTGATTTCATAACTTTAATTCAAACTGTACCAAAAAATTCATGTAACCAAAATATTTGTACCCCTGTAATATTCTGAAACCAAAAAATAAATGAATATATGCAATGAAGAAAAAAATTAAAGGTAATGGAAATAGCACTCACGTGATTATTGACCCTTCTTGGTTCCCTTGACTCCTATTAATTCCCTTGACCTCTTTTCTTTACAAACATCCTTGAAAAGAGAATGGCAATCTTGTGAATTAATGGCTAATAATCATTGCAAATTGGGTAGAGACTGACATGCCAGGGATTGGAGTTACTGATTCTAGAGTGCTCTATACACAAGGTAGCTCATAAAGAAGAGCTAATGAATGCAGCAAGCTCTGGTTACAGTAGGAAGGATTTCTGTTAGCCACAAGAGAGAACTGTGTGATTTTAAGACTGTGTGGTGCTGGAATGCAAGACTGAAGAAGTCATTCTCTCTTTTGGAGAGCTCAAGAAATGCCTCCCCTGTAGGGGAGATTCATACAATGGTAGGTCTGCCAGTTCTTTAGAAGTTCCTCTGGGGTAAATTTTCTGTTTGGATGAGGAAAAACAAGAACCAGAGAAGTGAAGTGAGTAGCCCAAGGTCACATAGCTACCATATAACAGAACAGAAATCACTGTCACAGCTAAAACTCAGATCTGCCGCCTACTAGTGCTCCTCTGTTAGATGTAGCTGTCTTATTGTGTGGTTCAGGGGACTGTGGGTTGGCTTGTGGAGTGGGACATGGAGGTCATGTCTAGTCTTGAACTGTGTGGGCTCTCACATGGCAGCTTTAACTGAGGGACAGGTTTCTAGTGGGCCATGCCTCTGTGTCTTCCTTTCCATTCCTCTTGAGTGTACAGTTGTCTGACTCCCCAAGCCAAGGAGCCATTTGAAAAACTGAGGACTGAGTAGGAGTTCTGCCCTAGATTCGGAGTGGATGATTCAGTTATCCTAGTCCCTGTACCTTAGTGTGGGCCTTAAAGGCCTTGACCTTTTTGTTGGGCAAAGAGCCCCTTTGAATGTCTAATGAAAGCTCCGGGTGCACTCCCTAGAGCTTTCATCCACTAATGTGTGGATGTAATTTCAGGGCTGTGCAGGTCCAGAGCTCCTGCTCTGCTTGTTGTTGGTGTGGGGACACAGCCTAGGGTCACTGGGAGATGCTCCCTAAATAGGAAGGGTTCCCAGAAGTGAAATTTTCAACCTTAATTTGGAGGGGATTAGAAATACTGGAAGGAGCCTTGTGCTACATAGAGTGGGGCAGGGGGAGTTAGAGTGGGATTTCTTTAGGATAAAAGATTGGGATTGAATCCTGAACTTGAGGTAAAGACAGAAAATGAAGTTAAATAAGCTAGTTATGCCCCCATTCCTCAATCTTATGAAAGAAAGTGGGCGGGGTGGGGAGCAGGAAGACTGGCAGGCTATTTGGGAGGATAGGAAAGGGAGCTGATCCAGAAAGGGTGGCAATCATGCCATATTTGAGTGAAATGAAAACTCCTCCCAAAGAACGGGACAACTCTTCCCATTCTCTCTCCAGCTCTCCCTTTCTCTCCCATGCTCTCTCCCACGGGTCTTACATTTCTTACCTTAGTTTAACCTCTAAATAGCAAAATCTCATGGGCTTTGGGTATTAGAAGTAGACTCAGATGCTGAAACGTGGTATCTTTGAAAAAGATACCTTTAAAGGCTGGAAGTGAGAGCTGGATATTGTAAAGGAAAGGCACAGCACACCTCACCTCTTGTTTAAAAATACTGTATTTCTTAGCAAAGGAACGCATGTTTATTTGTGCTTGTAAAAATTGAGATGCAAACTAGAATGCTCCTGGCCTCTCCAATGCTGATTTCTGACCGTGTTCCCGGTTTTGGTATGTATCATATTGTGCACTTTTATGGATATTCATATATATGTGTGGGTGCAAAAACTAATCCAAGATGCAACTATACATTGTTCTACAACATTCTTTGTATCTGGAGGTCTTTTCCTGCCAATGTACATCTAGCTATTTCATTCTTTTTAATAAGTGCATAGTATTTCGTTATAAGATTGTGATGCAATTTCTTTAATCCAGGCTTCTGTGAATAAAGTTTTCCATGATTTCTTATTTTTTATATTATTAAGTATTGGTGCAGCATACTTCCGTGTACTTGCATCTCTGCTTACTATTGCAAGCACTTTTGTCATATAAATCCGGTCATTAAGTTATTGGTTCAAAGGGTTTGGTTTGCACATCTGTGATCTTAATAGAGCCTTCCAAGTTGCCCTCCAGGAAGGCTATGGCGATTTACATTCCCACCAACAATGGCCGTTTCTCCATGCTCTTCCTCACTAATTTCAGATATTATTGATCTTTTTAATCTTTGACAATATGAAGACTGCGAAAGATCTCTGGGTTTTTTTTCTTTGCATTTCTTTGAGTACTAATGAGGTTGAACATCTTTTCATATGTTTATTGACCATCTGTATTTTTCTTCTTTGGCGTTGTCATTTCATAGCCTTTGCCTGCCTTTCTGTTGAGTTGTTCTTTTGGTTGTTTTGATAACTGGCATCTCTTTATATATTTTGTTTCGTTCTTTTTTGTTGTTTTGATAACTGGCATCTCTTTACACATTTTGGATAGTAACTATTTAACTGGTATCTATGTTGCAGATTTACCAAGTAGGTTATTGTCTTTTAACTTTAGTTTGGGTGTCTGTCACCATACAGAAATGTGTACAAGTTTAAAAAGCATAATTGTCAATCTATTCCTTTATGATCACACAAAGTGTCACAATTGAACATCTTTGCTATATATACATATGCATTTAGCCCATTATTTTTTAAAGATATTCCTAGGATTAGATTTATTCAGTTAATTGTTTTTCTAGATACTGCTAAATTGCTTTCTAAAATGTTTAGACCAATTAACACTCTAACCACAGGGTATAAAAGCACATTTCCCCCCTCTTCTTAGTGTCTTCTGATGATTCAGGTTTTGGTTCTTAAATCAGGAGCTAGGATGGAATTCATATTTAACACCAGGAAAGGCTGGGAGCAGAAATCCCTAACTACACATGGAACACATGTAATACATTGTTCACCTTCAATTATTTAAGCAAACATGCTTTTTAATTCATATCCAACTCAAACCGTGTCTAAAGCATTTTCCAACATGACATCTCTCTAAATTCACTGTGAAATGAATGTCCATTTAGGGTCATCTCTGTTGACAGAAGCCAAAGCAGCAGGCAACAACAGACTAACTTTAGAGCTTTACTTTGTCTTAAGACACTTGGAAAAGAGCTGCTGCTGCATCTTCAGTGACCTCTGAGGTCAGCTAGATTGCTTTCAGAATTTTCCAGAGGCTGAGTGATGAGTAGGAATCAGCTTCTATCAAACTTGGCTTCTTGCAAAGAAGACAAGTTTAAGGTCCTCCCATGAGGAGTTATTCTAACAGAAATAAACAGTGATGTCATCCTCTGCAAAGGGAATAGTGGCAAACAGGTACAGGTGTAGTTTTTCCCTTTACTCCACCTGGCTTGCCTCATCTTCTTGTATCTCTTTTCTGCTAACATCCAGGTATGGTCGAGGGGATTTTGGTGTTAGGCCAAGCACAAGTCTACGTAATAAGAAAAGGTAGAAACCTGAGTGCTCTTTTGGGTGGCTAAAAAATGTCTTCTTTCCTTTTTCTGAAAAGCACAGTAGCAAGCTTAAAATCCTTTTGGGGGTGGCAGAGCAATGGGGAAGCATGAAAGACGGTGACAGTTATTGCCTGTCCATTCTACAGATGGAGAACATATAAGGCAGGGAGGAATGCTCTAAGGATTGGACATTGCTGGAAATACTCCTGACATAACCCGTAACACTTGCTAACTACAAATTCGGCAACTTCTCTACGCGTAGACATGGATGCCTTTAAAAGGAAGCTTTCTTATTGGTTAGATTTAAGAATGCCCTTTGTACCTATCCATCATTTACTTTACCTAGTGTGATACTGGCATAGCCCACCCCTGGGATTCTTTTGAGCTGTCAGAAGATGGGTGGGTTATTGTCCCCAAAGGAATAATTTGGATTACTTGAACTATGGACAATTATGAGTTGTGGTTTCCCACTTACCTCAAAATCTTGGTATTTGGAAAATGGCTTGAGAGCCTATCTCATATTTGTTTTTGTTTTTGTTTTTTCTTTTAAGTGTTTATACTTGAGTGAGAGTAGTTCACAGAGGAACTGATGGCCAGATAACAAAATTATTAATCTTTGCTGCCTTGAAAAAATTGTTTTAGTTATTAGGCTAATGAATGTCTTTTTTAAAAGCCTGTGTATCTCTTCTTCAATATTGAATAGTTTAAAACTGAAACATCAAAGGCACAAATATGGTCACTACACATCAATCAAATGATGCCTTTCTTCTTTACTATGGTCATAAGAGGAAAGGCCATATTTTCTTTTTAAAATTGTTCTGGGTGCTTTCAGTAGACCTGGGGATTCTCATGGGTATTTTTTCTTTTTGAATTATTCTGGAAAGGTAACTTTGCTTTGGAACTCTGACTAGAACCAGGAGGGTACATATGTCATCAGAGAGAGACAAAGAGAGTTGGCAAACGGAGCTTATAATGAATTGGGAGGCAGAAGTTCTGGGTTCCTGTTCTGGTTTTGCTACTAATTAGCTGTACATGAGACTTTGAACATGTGCTTAAATGTCCCTAACCCTCAGATTCCTCACAGAATAAATGAAGGTGTAATTAGGAATAGGTGATCCATATTGTAGTTCCTTCAATTTAAATAAAACATTCAAATCTCCAAAGTCAAATCTTGCTTTGGGGTAGAAACATTTGAGGGTACTTTTAAAAATTGTATCAGAGGCCCTGCCTTAACCAACTGAATATGAAACTCCAAGGGTAAACCCAGGAAATCTATTTGTTAACTAGTGCCTTAGGTGATTCAGGAGAAGACTAGAAGCCCTTCCCAGGGTAACTTTCAGGAAGTAAGATCTCCTGGTTCTCTGGCTTGAGGGAATGAAACCATTTTCTAAAGTGGAGAAGTCCGGGTTCACTTAGTAGCCAGGGCTCTATGGCTCAGAAATCTGTGAGATGAGGCTGCACTTGACCTACTTCCCTGGGGCTGCATTCTGCAGAGGTGAGTGGAGAGCAGAGTGTTCTCTTTAATAAAAGCAAGTTTGGATAAACAAACTGACCCTGCAATCATGAGCATATTTCAGGTCTTTTGTCACAATACCTTCAGTGGAAGCATTACTGAGAAAGGACAAAGTGATTTCCATAACTCTTAGACCATTTTGGCCCAAGCTTGCCTTTGAATCCCTTTTCAAGTTTCTTTTCCTTCTTTAGCTTTTTTGGTTCTTATTTCTCTCCTCTTTATTTAACTTACAGGGTTGTAGTAGGTTTAACACTCTAGCTTTTTATGCCCTAACCTCTCCCTACCCTCACTCTACTTAAAATACGTCCTCCCCACTCTTTACATCACTGATTCTATTTGCTTCAGCCACAGGCACTCTCTCAACACCATCTTGTCCTCTAAATCCCAAAAGGAAAGGAGTTAGCACCAATGTACACTCATTTTTCTCCCTGTTTCCTGGTGTCCCTTCAGCTCTTGACTTCATTCTGGGGAAGCTGGAGCTAGTGAAATGCTTCTCCAAGGCAAATTTTCAGAGACAATAAGTCTGCCTTTGTGTATACGAGTTCCACGTATGAAGCATTTGCTGCGTGCCAGGTACTGCACCACTTCCTTTGCATGTGTTCTTTCACTTAATCCCTTCCACAACTCTATTCAAGTAAAATTATTAGCATTTTCCTTTTACACAGGAGGAAATCGAGGCTCACAGCAGCTAAGAGACTTGCGCAAATTCATACAGTCTGGTCCTGGGGCTTGAATGGGGAAGAATATTCTGCTCTTAAGGGCTCCCCATGGTCATGCAGCTGTGTTACACCAGAGAGGAATGTATTAAGCAACAGATTGTCTTGGGTGTGACCAGTCTGAGCCTTGAAGTAAATTTAAACACCAGGAAAGAAAAGGGGGTTTCATTTTAATGGCAGTGAAATGTCACCGGAGTTATTATGTATCATCATAGGAGTGGGGCCAGACTAGTTTGATTCTTGAGTATTGATAACTGAGTAACCCTGTAAATACTGGCATTGCGAGATAAATTCCTGAAACTCCTGGGACTATTGTTAGCTTCACAGATCACGGGAATGTGAAACACGCTTTTTGTTTTCCTCCACCTGTCAGGAGGCTGGTGCCAAGGGTATAGACGACCTCTGGGAGGTAGAGAGTGACTTCCTGGATGCTCTCAGCTGAAAGGGACTGGGTGTGTGGAGACAGAGGGGAGGTCTCAGAATAGGGTAACAGTCTCTTTGGCTTGGATTCTTGGGTTTCAGCTCACTAGCGTTCTTTTTGTCAGAGTCTCATATCATACCTGCAGCTTGCAGCAAGCAGTATTTGGCATTCACCAGTATGGAATTGAACTAGGGGTGATGTAATTCAAACTCACGAATACGACATAACCATGCACTACAATTTGCAGAATATACCTGCAAGACTAATTCCATCCTTCAATCCTTACCTAATTCCCCTTTTGAAGGAGCCCAACTTTTCACTTTGACTCTAGTGAAAGGGCATAATGCAATTTAACATTATTGCAGGCGGTGCCTGTAGCTCAGTGGGTAGGGCACCAACCACATACACCAAGGCTGGTGGGTTCGAACCTGGCCCAGGCCTGCTAAAACAAAAATGACAATTGCAACAAAAAAGTAGCCAGGCATTGTGGTGGATGCCTGTAGTCCCAGCTACTTAGGAGGCTGAGGCAAGAGAAGCGCTTAAGCCCAACAGTTTGAGGTTGCTGTGAGCTGTGACGCCATGGCACTCTACCCAGGGTGACAGCTTGAGACTCTGTCTCAAAAAAAAAAAAAAATTATTGCACAAAAACAGACTGTAAGTTTTCTTTTTCTTGCCTCATTCTTAGAAAGATCTTGTATTGGCTAGAGTTTCTCTGAAAATATCTTTTTAGTTAGAGTCATCAGAGGAGGACTTGCACCCGTTTTCTGCAGTGTCTCTCCTCTTTATTGTTAATTTCCAGTCATGAGAGTCAATAATCATCAAGAAACCAAGCTCCTATAAGGCCCCAGTTGTTTGTTTCATGTCTAATGCCAGAGAAGTCACTCTGCCTGTCTAGACTTCAGTTTCTCCATCTGTAATGAACCTGATTCTCCCTTAGATATCATGGTGCAATCACATCATTGAAAACAAGGTACTTTGAAAGAGAAGTGATACAAGATATATGAATGTGGGTGTCCAGGTTTTCCCTGGCAAAAGAGATGTTTTAGAGAAAAAAAAGAGGATAGGGCAAAGGTTAAGGAATCATTTGCTAAAGTTCAAATCCCTGCTCTTATCTCCTAGTAGCCACGTAGTCTTGGAAAGTCTCTTAATCACCTAGCTGCCTTGATTCTGTAGAATGGAAAGAGTAATGTCAGTACTCACCTCACAGAGTTGTGGTGAGGAATCAAGAGAAATCTTTATCCTCCCCAGACATAGTGCTCATTATGTACTGCCATTTATGGCAGTTATTTTTTTCTTTTTATTATGAGCACATGAAGCCCCGTGGAGAGGATTAAGTCCTGGCTCACATTCTGTGGACACTCACATCACCTCAGTAACCTTAGTTTCTTCATGTGTGTAATGGGGATACTATTGGTAACTACCTCTTAGGGTTCTTGGGGAATAAACAAGATAATTCCATGGGGCCGTGCCTGTGGCTCAAAGGAGTGGGGCGCTGGCCCCATATGCTGGAGGTGGCGGGTTCAAACCCAGCCCTGGCCGCAAAACAAACAAACAAACAAACAAGATAATTCCTGCAAAGTTCCCAGGACAGCCTAGTACATTAGATGTGCTCAATAATTGATTGCTGTCATCAGTGCCATCCTCAGTGACCTCCTGTAGGTAGGTCCCTTGGCCCCTGACTTTTCAGGGCCTAGCTCTCACCCAGCTGAGATTTCTGCCTGGGAAGTATGTATTGCTTGAGCTAAGCTGAGGAGGTGGCCTTTTTGCAAAATTCCTGAGACTGAGAGGGCTTCTTGGAAATGCACTGCATTGAGTCACACAGGCTGCTTCTGGAGAGCAGCTGATTCCTTGAGCTCCAAAATGGTTCACACAGTGACAAAGATGGGAACCACGGAGACTCTGCTTAGCAATTCTCACAGGAGCCTGGCCCCATGCAGCACAAAGTTTTGTCAGTGTCCCCTCCAGAGCTCCCCTGTCAGTCCTGCCAGCCTTCTGGCATTCTTCCAAGACAACCGGCCAGAGAGCCCTTCATCTCCTCCCCAAGTAATATGTTGTGTAAGGGAACTAGATGCTGCCATAGCGACAATTCCTACCTGATCAATAGAGCTGGGAATTGAGCCCTGGTGACAGGGCCTGCCTTGAGAGGGGACACATCCTTGGGTATCACCTGCCTTGGCCTGGTGACTGAGCAACCTGTCATATGCACCACTGGCTGTGTACCAGGCCCTGGGCCTTTCTCTGTATATTAATCCTTACCTTTGGGGCCCCAAAGCGACCACTATGGGTAAATTCTGCCTTCATTGCATTCCCAAATGTCTCCGCCTTACATTGCCCTCATTATTTCTTGCCTGAAATTGTTAATGTTACTGTTGCTGCTTCTTTTAAAAAAATAACGGTAATAATAGCTACCACTCACCAAGTGCTTACTATGTGCTAGGCACTGCGCTGAACATTTACATGGATTATTTCATTTAATAGTCACAACAACCCTGTGAGGTAGGCACTATTATTCCCACTTTAGGGGAGAAATAATAATAGTAATTAATATTTATTGAGTGTTTATCATGTGCTAGGCACTAATCTAACTCCCTTATATATATCTTCTCATTTAATCTTCATAATGACCTTATGAGGGAGGCATTATTATTACTACTGAAGGCCTTGAGTAGCAAGGCACCAGGCAGGAACCCAGACATCTATGGAATATTCAGATGCGTTGCATGGCCTCAGAGGACTTTGGATATGCTTTGACAAGTCCTTTCTCACCATCTTCTTCTATTTCCTCACCAGGTGCTTGGGTCTACTAGACATTGCTTATTCTGAATCTTGCTAGGCCTCTGGCCATGCCTGGAGGTAAGAGGGCCATGTCACCCTTAACTGCTAGTAGCTGAGGAGGAATGGCACATCCTGGCCCCACTGGGCTAGTTGGGGGAAGATCTGGGATCAGGGTAAGGTAGAGGCATGGTGGGAGTTACCAAATAAAGATCACACTTCTTAGCCTGGAGTTTTAGGCTTTCAACTATTACATATTGCTGTAAGTGGCTATAATGTACATTTCCAATCATATCTACCTAACACAGACCCCATACTTCAGCCACACTGGGCTACCCAATCTGCAGAAGACATCTTTCATGCAAATTTCAATGCCTTTGTTTATGATGTTCTCCTACTGGGTCTTCTCCAAAACTTGTGCTCAGATCATCTGACTTCTTTATTCCATTCTTTTATTCATTCATTCTTTCGTCCCAAGGATATATGTTGATTATGTACTATACACTCGGTTCTGTGCTAGCATTTAGAATATGATCATAAGCACAACAGACATAAGCACTGTCCTTAGTAAGCTCACAGTCTAGTGGGGGAGACATGTTAAACAAATAAATCCAGAAAGATCGTAATACGTGCTGTGAAGGAAAAGAACAAGGTGGTATGAAAGACAGTAACCAGAGAGACTTCACCAAGATTGGGGGGAAGCGTGAAGAAAGGCCTTTGCAGAGGAAATAACATCTACACTGAAGCCTCACAGATGAATAAATACTAGCTACTAGCAAAGAATGTTCTACGCAGAAGGAATACTTGTGCAGTGATCCCAAGGTGGGTGCTTGCCATAGTCAGGTAACTAAAAGATAGTGGGGAGGAGGGGCAAGATGGCCAACTAGAAGCAGCTTCCAACAGAGGCTCCTGTCCAAAAGGAAAGATAACCTCCAGAAACTGCCCAATTGAACTGAAGACTGGGAGCCCAGCTGAGAGAGAGAAGTGATAACTTCAGGTCACTCTGAGGCAAGCTGTGACTTCCAGAAACCAAGCTTCAGGCAGAAAAACTGAACTAAAGTTTTTTGCCATTCTGAACTTCCAGGACTCCTTTCCCCCCTTACCTGAAGCACCAGAAGCCTAACCTTTGCTGAAACTGAGGGTGGAGGACTTGAGCAGCACCCACCCTCCCTATCTGCCCAACCAGGCTGCCCACCAGGTAAGAGACTCTGGGGCCCCACCGAGCCCCTGCCAGCCCCCAGGCCAGGGAGGCTGCTGGGACCTCTGTGAGGCTCCTATCCGTGCCACACCTGGCCTCGGCCGGAGTGGCCAGGAACTCCGCCGGGCCCCCAGCCAGGCCTTGGCCCGCACCAGCAGTGGCCAGGAAGTCCACTGGGACTCCCTCCTGGCCCTGATCTGTGCCTGGCCCAGCCTCAGCCTGTGGCCAGCAGGGACCCCAACCCGATCCGATCCATGCCCTGGGCCCACCGCCCACAGTGGCCAGGAATTCCACTCCACCACGACCACTGTGCGCTGGATTGGCACCCTGCTGGGCCTTGGCCCACCCCCAGCAGTGGCCATGAAGTCCACTGGGACTCCCGCCTGGCACAGATCTGTGCCCCACCTGGCCTTGACCTGCAGCCCACCAGGACCCCCACCCGGCTCTGATCCATGCCCCAGGCCTGCTGCCCACAGCGACCAGGAACTCCACTCCACTGGGACACCCACACGGCCCTGATTGGCACCACCACGCTGGGGCTTGGCCCATTGCCAGCAATGGCCAGGAACTCAGCTGGGACTCCCACATGGCCCCCGATTGGCAGCTGCCACCAGCAGCGGCCAGGAAGGCTGCTGGGACTTGATCCTAGTGCTGATCTGTGCCCCACCTGGCCTTGGCCCGCCCGGCTTCAATCCATGACCCAGGCCTGCCACCCACAGCGGTCAGGAACTCCACTCCGCCAGGAAGCCAGGGCAGCCCCAACTAGAACCCCACTGGGCCTTGGCCCACTGCCAGCAGCAGCCAGGAACTCTGCCGGGACTCCCGCATAGCCAGATTGGCACTCTGCTGGGCCTTGGCCCACCGCCAGCAGTGGCCAGGAAGTCCACTGAGAGTCCCTAGAGGTGCAGATCTGTGCCACGCCTGGCCTCGACCTGCCACCTGCCGGGACCCTGCCTGGCTCTGATCCATGCCCAGACCCACCACCCTCCCTCCGCAGCCCTCCTCCCAGCCAGAGAATGCTGGAAGCACAGGCTCCCTTTGCAAAGGCCACCTGGTGCCCCATCCCACGCCCTGCTGCTTGATCTGGGTGTGCCACACTCTGGAGCTGCTCTCACAGCTAGAACTCCCTGAGTGGGGCAGTCCCAGAGGAGCTGCACAGGGTCACTCCCTACAAAGATCGAGCAACAACAGAGTGATCCTTCCCCGGTCTGATCTGGGAGAGAAACCTCCCCAATTCTGAGGATAGTCATAGGCAACAGTGAAAAATAATCATGAGGCGGAATCAACAGAAAAACTCTGGCAATATGCATAATCAGAGTAGGTCGACTCCCCCAAGGAATGACAAGGTACATACAGCACAAGATCCCTTGCATAAGCAAATGGCTGAGATGTCAGAAATCGAATTCAGAGTCTGGATAGCAAATAAGATCAGCAGAATGGAGGAAAAGATGGAATTAGAATTTCAGGCAGTAATCCAAAAGATGACCCAAA
>CAUYRH010145046.1:0-16007 GCA_963574655.1 Perodicticus potto
GGAGGGGAGGGGAGGGGAGGGAGAGGGTAAATGGTGGGATCACACTTATGGTGCATCTTAGAAGGGTACAGGTGAAACCTACTAAATGCAGAATACAAATGTTTTCATACAATAAATGAGAAAATCCCATGAAGGTTATGTTGAACAGTTGGATGTAAATATTTCAGATTGTATATGAAGCCAGCACATTGTACCCCATGATTGCACTAATGTACATATCTATGATTTAATAAAAATAAAAAATAAAAATAAAAATAAAAAATAAAAACCAAGAAAACATGAATGCCTGGGGGAAAAACATAGGAAGACAGCTGGTTGGAGTGTTAATGATACCACCTTGAGCAAAAATCTTAAGCCTCTGTAAGCCTTAGTGTCCTTGTTTATAATATCATCTACATAATTGAGTTTAACTCAAGATAAAACGGATGTGAAAGTAAACCAAACTGTTAGTTCTTGTCCATTTATTCAAATATTTAAGTATATACTTTTTGCCACACATACTTTGTACTCCCTGGGGATACAGAAATGAAAATGATTCTTTTTTCTTCAAGGAACTTCTAGTCAGGTACAACGTTGTATGTAACAAATGCTACGGAAGGAAAGCCATGGGTACTATATGATACACTAGGAGAAGGACAAACATTGTTTGAAAAGGGGTTGAATGGTAGATTCAGGAAAACTAGCATTGATAAATATATTGCATCAGCTGTCACTGTTTCCAATGTTTATCAAGAATTAAAAACAATTATGAGAGAAAAAAAAAGAAAATAGCTTGAGAAAGAAGAGGGAGTACTTTGAGTTAACAGCATCTAATAAGATTAAACAAATACTATTACTAATTATAATAACTAATATTTATTGAACACTTAATTGTCAGGCATAGTGTTAAATACTTCATATGCATTAATGCTTTCAATTTTACCTGTACTGGTCTGCTGTTTGCAGACTTGCCTGGAAGCTTATGGTACTCTCCCATCTTTTGACTTTCTCTGCCATCTTTCCACCATGAAATCCTAGATTTGTCTGCCAAGTTTCAAGATAAACACTATTGGTCCTATTTTAACTTCCTTCCCTCCTGCCTTTCCCCTAAGCACTGTTTAACGCCCACCCCACCTCCAGTTCTATCGATATAGATTCCACATTTAGATGTACTATTCATTTTTCTCATATTTAAAAATGGTCCAAGAAATGTGTCTTTCATTGCAGTAACTCCTGATTTGAAATCCCTCTCTAAGCCAAGAACTTTATTTATTTCTAAGAGAGATTCTTATACAGATAGATTTTAATCTTAAGCAATACATAGATATTTACAAAATTCAAGAGCTGTAGGGCACACCAGAGTCTTAGGCTTTGTTATACCAATTTAAGCAACGTGAAGGCACAGAGATGATCAGATATTTAGTCCAATCATTTTTACATTAACTATTCTTCAATGGGCCCACAACAAAACATCTCAGAGTATTACAAGAGAAAACTTTCCTTGTCAATTTGACTGGAGGGAAAAAAGGTAACAAATTGTGCTTCTCCACACATCCTTAAAATATGTGGTTTCTATGTCTTCACAAATAAATGGAGATACAATTTTCAGGGAAATTCATTTCCAAGTCTTTTTCTGTTTGAATAAAGTTCTTAACTAGGTCATGCTGGCTGTTTGACTTTCAACTAGTTTCAAAAAAATACTTCTTTGATTTTGAAAATTGGGCGATACATTTTTGATCAGAACAATTGAATTAGTCTGTATCAGTGGGATCCAGAAGTGCTACTAACCTCAGAACAGATGATCAAACATCTTGTGTCATTCATCAGAATGTAAGATCTAGATATAAGACCTTTGAGTTGAATGTTCTCTAAGCATACCCCTTGCTAGTTCATGCTTTCTTGCTTTGGCTGGAGTCTTCTTCCTTCAAATCCTACCTTCCCCTTCTTTACAAGGTTACCTCTTAAATATCTTTCAAAAGTCAATTTAAATTTCACATCCTCCAGGAAGTTATTACTGATTCTCATTCCTATCTCCATACCACAGACTAAGTTAAATATTTCTCTTCTTCCCATAATCCCTGTGCTGATTTTTGCCATAGCACAATTACCCAATATTATTACTGTAGCAAAAGTACTGCTATCTGATCACCATACTCAAATTTCTCAAGCACACAGCTAGACTACATTTCTCAGCCTTCCCTGCAGTCCAGTAGGATTGTGAACTGACCCTGGAAAACAAAATGTACATGGAAAATATGTCCACCTCTTGCCAGCCAAATCTTCCACATTTTCTCTTCTCTTATCACTGTGTAGAGGCAGAGGACTGGGTCCCCAATTTACTGTGGAGCTGAATTCTACTTAACCACGTGGATTATAACTAAATGAGAAGTGAAGTTGCATGGTAAGCCACTGCGGTTTTTTTGAGTTTTTGTTGTTGTTGTTGTAACCTGTGTCAACTAATACAATAATCAAATCTTTACTTGTCTGTCTTGCCTTCTAGACTGAGAGTTTATTGAAGTCAGGGTCTATGTTTTTCATTCATCTCTGTTTCTACAACAGTGATGCTAGCTCAGAGTATATTGGTCAGAAAATATTAAACAAATAAATAAATATCCTGTAAGTTATCTGGAGCTTTGTGCAACTCAAGATTCTGAAGATAAGATTAAAGGGGGTGATAATATAAATTATCCATGAATTAAGTTAGGACCAAGGACTTACACATTAAAAATCAAGTTGGTAGAAAAGATATCCACCAATTAATTAGGGATACTGAACCCACACAGTTTCAGAGACAATACAATATTAAGTCATAGCCAATCTCTCTGGCTCCCTAGTGAATAAAATGGGTGAAATTCCTAATGTCAATGAGAAATTACCTTGAATATTTTTTAATAAGATATGTTCACTGGTTTGTGCTACTTCATATCTGGGATTCTTTCTCTGCCCTTTTCTGACCTGTTCTATGCCCTGGGAGGCGCCTATGGGAAATATATTCCCAACACCCTCAGATCCCTGAATTCCAGACTTAATAGCTTAAATTCTACTTGACAAGGCAATGGTGCCTTGAACAATGCCATTTTTAAGGACATTGAGAAAACCAAGATCTGTAAGATAGCATCTCCAAACTATGTCTAACACTTAAGCAGTTGATGTTGTGCAAATTATATTTGAGCCTATCTACACTTATAAGAAAACTAACAATTAAATAGGGCCAGATTCCTTACGCAAACAATAAAATATTCTGGATTTTTCTTCTCCTTTTTTCTTGGAGATGGAAAGAAGAGGGTGGTCATTATTGAGGAAGCACATTAGTTCTGCCTCAGGCAGAACCAAAATGCTTTGTTTTGTCCTGTTTAATAAAGGAGAAACCAAAAATTACCAGTAATTTTACTGGGAAAGTGAGAAAAAGCAATTATGAGAAATACACCAGGCAGCCCAGTGAATAATTATAGCACACAACAGACTAACATGTGAAATTAACGGTATTTATTTTAATTGAACATCTGAAATGCTGTATTTACACTGAGAAAAAGTCTGAGGGAAATTAAGTGAAAAAAAAGTGAGGAAATTAAGTGATACCAGCTTCAACCAGGCCTGTATCTTTGTGGAAGATCCTTGGCCTCAGGGCTCCATATTATGTAGCTGGTACAGCCAGTGTTTTAAGCCTGAAAGTTTACAATGTGCACTCCTGTTTATAAGTACTCAGGGGATCAGAAGGTTTTTGTGGTCTAATTCAGTTACTGAGGGAGATGACTGGGGCTCATAGCACTGTTTAGGGGAATGACTGAATCAGGGGAATGAATACTCTGTGCCTGGAGTTGGAGTAGAGTTTACTTCCCAGGTAGGTATAAGGCCTAGTTAGGAGATAAAAGATCTGACCCCAGGGACGTCAAAGAGGAATGGAAGATTGGAAGGAAAGGTAACCAACTTCTCTGAATAATCCAACTTTACTTTGAAGCTAATGAAACTCAACTTTCTAGAGCCCCCATTTGCACAGACCCCTTTTAAAGAACTGAAATGAATCCAGGAAATATAGTTAATGAATGTCAACAATCAAAGAGAATTTGAGATTAGTCACTGAACAAGAAAACATGAAATATTATAAAATCTTAAGGTTTATCCAGGTTTCCACAGGTTTTCACAAATTTCATAACAATCCTAAAATTTTACATTAGATTGTAATAACGAATTACAACTTTGAAATAAACTTTAAAAGCTACCAATAATAAAAAAACCATTTGTTCAACCATACTAGGGGAAAGACTAAGATAGCTTTTTATTCTCATCTAGAAAATGATGCTACAGAATCATACTCACATAAAGAGACAAGGAGTGTACAGCCTAAAATCTAGAAAAAATAAAAATATTATGTAATTTTAAAAATTTTGTGATGTTTATAGCATTTAAAATAAAAATTTGTCACCTTTAAAAACCTGATAATTTATGATGACTTCCTGTCTAATTTTATCTCATTGCTTAGCTTTTGACCTCAGCTTTTATTTGTAATGTTGTATTTTTTGTCTTAAAGCCTCTCACCAAATTAAATAAGTTAAGTCCAGACAGACTTGTATACACCTCTGCTTTCATGCACTTATCATTTGCAATATCAGATCCCTCTGCCAATGCTCCTCCTGCCAAGTTAGGTCCAGTACTTCTCATCCCTGCCTCATCACACCAGAGACTGGGAAAGAGGGGATAAGGGGAGAAAGTCTGAGGTTGAAGTCAGTACAAGAAGAGCAACATGATGGAGGGAAAAGGGTATAAAGTTTACGTCAGAAGGAACTGGGCTTAAATCCAGCTTCTTTCACAACTGTTAAGTCATCTGTTCATTATCATCTTTGAGGAAACTGATGCGTTGTGACCATTGGCAAGTTCATCAAACTCACTGAGCATCATATTCCTTACCCAAAGGTAATGAGGAACAGATGAGCTAACAGTTGTGAAAGAAGCATTTGGTAAATTGAAAATTTTTTCATGTAAGAATGTTAAGAGTAAATTATTTGACTAAAGCTATGTATGGTAGAATTAGGATTTGAAGCCCAGAGCTTTCTGGCTCAAGGCACATAGTTGTTCCCAGTACATCATGCTCTTCCCCCAAATAACCACTTCTTACCTCTCCTACATTCAAGTTTATGTCCAGAATTTAGAGTACCCTGAAATCTAAATGTAACTTTTACCTTTCTTCTATTCCCTCCAAATAAATGGCCTTGCTACCAGCCATCATGGGCACAATCTCATGCCTAAATTTGTGTACTGGTATCAGCCAAGAGGTGAATGGAGGACTGCCAGGTTCAAGTCAACCAAGGTTTACCTAGTATTTTATGGTTACTTCTTAAGTCTCTACCATTCAGAAATATATACTGAAGTTGTATTAAATAAATGATATGATGTATGTGATTTGCTTCAAAACAATACAGTTAGAGAGGAAGGGATTAGAAGGAGTAGGTCATACAAAGAAACCATTGGTCATGAATTAATCATTTTTCCAGGTGGACTATGAGTATACGAGGTATATTATACTATTTTTGTTTACTTTTGTATATGATGGAAATTTTCCTGAATCAAAAGAGAAGAAAAAACTAAAAACCAATTTATTTAACATCACCCTAGATGCACTTGAAGCTTTATTTCAGGCCTTTCTCATTTACTTTATGGAATTTACTGTTTGCTCCATTTATTTTCAATTTTTAAAACCAAAATCATTATAGTGTGGTAATAGTAATAAAAAAGCAATAGCTTCCATTTATTTAATACTTTTTCTGTGCCTACCCCAGTGCAAAATAATTTATGTCCATGTTTGATTTGATTTTCACTAGAACTCTGTGAAGTATGTACATATGCTGGTATTTATTTTATGGATAAGAAAACCAAGGGTTGGGAGATTAAGTAACCTGAGCAGAAACTACAGGAATATGTTGAAAATGTATACCTTCCCTGTTTCCCAGACTCCGCTTTATACTCTGAGAGGATATCATGTGACAGCAGGCCACTATCTAGCTGGAGGAGGAGAAAGACTGGAAAAAGCCAAGGAAATGGCTCTAAGTTTTTTCTGGTATTATATACCAAATTTGAAGACTAGGCATTACATGTCTTTCTTATACATGCTATAGAAGCAAGGCCAGAAGGATGCACATCTTTCCTTTTATGAGCTTAAATCCAAAATAAGAGAACACAAATGTCAACAGATGTAATGAGGCATTTATTTTTTGACATAAGAAGAATAAGGACATAACAACAATAAAACAAGCAGAAGGGAAGAAGAAGAAAAGCACTGATTTAGCACCAACTGTACTTGGTACTTGACATATGCAGTATTTTGCTATTTATGACCACAAGTCCTGCAGAGAAAGGTGGACCTGTGGTTCTGTTAAACACCTCAAAGTATGACCTAGAAGAGAATGTGGGCTATTACCTAGAGAGAATTGAATGATCTGAGAATAGAGGAAGGATTTGGAATTTGGAAATGAAGAAAAGGAAAGGAGAGGAGGGAAAAAGAAGTCAGCAGAGAGTTAAAGGTTAAAGCCCGGGATACTGTGAAGAATAATTCAGAGAGTAAAACAAAAAAAATCCATGTTGGCACAGTGGTTAATGGACAGTTTTTAGTTACTGACTTTTTTTCCCACATAAAATTTATGGGGAAGCTTGCTTCTCAACAACTCAGGGATCATCACACTGTAGTACATGAATCCAGAGACTCATACTGGGGATAAAGGGAGAAAAATATAATTTTCTACTAGACACATGACTATAAAACTAGATATTTTACAGATTGCAGAGAGCTAAGTTTAGCTTCTGATACAACATTTCTAATAAAGCTTAGAGGAGTGAGGGAAGGGGAGAAAATGACCAGAGGTTCCTGTAAAATACTGGCCTGATTGGTTTTGACTGGCTGTCTAACTAACTGAGTAGACCTAAACTGGCTCAGTAGCTATCTTGCATACAGCTTAATTGTCTAGGAGGTTTCTGAATCTTCCATGATTCTAAGAGTTAGATTCAGATTAAGATGGAAAAATAGTTATGTAGAGGGAAAATCCCTACCACTATGTCAGAAGTAAAAGCATTTTCAGTTTCTCCAGAATAACAGAAACCTATGGTGTCCCATTCATTGGACTAGGTCAACTTTTACATCCAAAGATACACAAGACAGAGCCCATCTGGTTCACTTTCAGCAAGAAGCAGTTGCATTATTCTTCATCCACACCTTTGCTTTCAGTTGGCCATTATGAGAACATCTCCTATCACTTGATATTTGCATTTACAGTTGAATGTTATTGAAATTTCCCAGTATTTTTGGTGAAAGACATTTTTTTATATTTTTACTATTTGGGATTCGTTTAGGGTACAAAGAATTGCTCTGATTGTATTTGTTAGGTAAAGTCCTCTTGTAATTGTGTCCTGCCTCCAAGAGGTGTGACATACATGGTGACCCCCATTAACCCATCCCTCATTCCCCTACCCACTCACCTTGTATTAGATCATCTAGTGCCTTCATATTAGAATGGAGTACATTGGATTCTTGCTTCTTCACTCCTGTGACACTTCACTAAGAATGTGTTCCAAATCAATCCAGGTTAATACAAAAAAGATGTAAAGTTTCCTTCTTTTTTAAAGGTTGAATAGTATTTCACAGTATACATATAGCACAGCTTGCTAATCCATTCCTGAGTTGGTGGGCATTTATGTTGTTTACACGTTTTGGCAACAGTAAATTGAGCTGTGATAAACAATCTAGTTAAATGTCCTTATGATAAAATGATTTTTTTTTCTTTTGGGTAGATGACTAATTATGGGATTACAAGATCAAATGGAATTTGAGTTCTTTGAGGATTCTCCATACTTCCTTCCAAAAAGGTTGTATTAGTTTGCAGTCCCACCAGCAGTATAAAAGTGCTCCCTTCTCTCCACATCCATGCCAGCATCTGCAAGCTTTGAAACTTTATGATGTGTGCTATTCTCAATGGGGTTCAGTGATATCAGGATGATTTTGAATTACATTTCTCTGATGATCAGGGATAATGACCATTTTTTTCTAATGTTCATTAGCCATTCATCTGTCTTTGTCAGAGAAGGTTCTGTTCATATCTCTTACCCAGAGATAAATGGGATTGTTTTCTTTTTTCTGTCAATTAATTTGAGTTCTCTATAGATTCTAGTTATCAACCCTTTGCCAGAATGATGCCTGAAAATATCTGTTCCCATTATGAAGGTTGTCTTTTTGCTTTACTTGTCGTGTCCTTAGCTATGCAGAAGCTTTTCAGCTTTATTAAGTCCTACTTGTTAATTTTTGTTGTTGTGATGGCTGCTGAAGTCTTTGTCATAAAATCTTTCCCCAGTCAATATCATCAAGAATTTTCCCCATATTTTCTTCTAATATTTTTATCATTTCATGTCTTAGACTTAAGTCTCTTATCCATCTTGAGTCAATTTTTGTAAGGGGTGAAAGTTGTGTGTCCAGTTTCAGTCGTTTACATGTGGTTATTCAGTTCTCCTAGTACCATATGTGAATAGGGATTCTTTTCCCCACTATATGCTTTTGTTTGGTTTATCAAAGATAAGATGGCAAGTAAAGCCTGGTTTCATCTCTTGGTTTTCTATTCTGTCCCATATGTCCATGTCTCTATTGTTGTGCCCATACCATGCTGTCTTGATTACTGTGGACTTGTAATATAGCCTGAAGTCTGGTAGGGTGATGCCTCCAACTTTGTTTTTATTACTAAGAATACCATTAGCTATCTGGGGGTTTTTTTGGTCCCATATAAAACAAAGTACTATTTTCTCCAGTTCTTCAAATATGATGTTGGTATTTTACTTGGGATTGCATTGAATCTGTAGATTGCTTTGGGTAGAATAGACATTTTGACAATGTTGATTCTTCCCAGCCAAGAGCATGGTATTTTCTTCCATTTGTTAGTGTCTTCTGCAATTTCTTTTCTTAGGGTTTCATAATTCTCTTTGAAAAGATCTTTCACCTCTTTTTGTTAGGTGTATTCCTAAGAATTTCATTTTCTTTGAAGATACTGTAAAATAACTGTGTCCTTGATTTGCTTCTCAACTTGGCTGTTATTGGTATATAGAAAGGCTAATGATTTGTGGACATTGATCTTATACCTTGAGACATTACTGTAATTTATGATGACTTCTAGGAGCTTTGTGGTTCAGTCCCTGGAGTTTTCTAAATATGAGATCATATCATCAGCGAAGAGGGAGAGTTTGACCTCCTTTGCACCCATTTGGATGCCCTTTTTATAATTCTCTTGCCTGATTGCATTGACTGGAACTTGTTGAATAATAGTGGCAATAGTGGACATCCATATCTGGTTCCAGTTCTAAGTGGAAAAGCTTTCAGTTTTATTCCATTCCATATGATGTTAGCTGGGGGGCTGTCATAGATGGCTTCAATCAGCTTAAGAAATGCACCACCTTTCTTCAAATATCTGGTCATTCAAAAGCTGATGATTTAGGGGTGTCCAGGTACTCGTCTTTGTCTGCATTTTGGGACCATGTATGCTTTTTGGAGGTGCAAATGCCATCATGAAATAACTATATATTCTTCCACAAGAATGACTATACCTCTTTTAGCTTGTCTCTCTCTTCAAGCTTCAAGTGCTGATGAAGAGCCCTACTTGGAAAATGGTTTGACAAATGGACAGACTCTCAAAGGAGAAGAATCCTCACAGGCCTTTTGGAACACTGCTTCCTGTCACAGCAAAGGTTCTGCTGTCAAAAACTTCAGGAAAAACTCCCAGCAGAAGCCCTGGATTTTACTACCAAGCTTCCAAGGGTGTTATCTGTATACACCTTTTCCTTCCTGGATCCCCGAAGCCTTTGTCGTTGTGCACAGGTGTGCTGGCATTGGAAGAACTTAGCTGAGCTGGACCAGTTATGGATGCTCAAATGTTTACGCTTTAACTAGTACATCAATTTCTCTCCAACTCCTTTTGAGCAGGGCATCTGGAAGAAGCACTATATTCTAAAGGTGAAAGAACTTCATGTTACCAAGCCTGAGACACCTCCCAAATATGAATTTGTAATTGCTGATGTTCAGACAGTGATGAGCAGTTCTCCAAAGGAAAAGCAGTCTCCCCTGTCAGCTTTTCAGTCTTATTCCTCTTTAAGAAGGAAGAGTAACGCAGGGAAAAAAGAACTTCCACCCTGGAGATCCTCTGATAAGCATCCAACTGTTATCATTCATTTTAATTACCTGGACAACTGTGACCCTTCGAAAGCATCTGGCATGGAAGAAAGAAAAGAAAAGAAATGACCCCAGATTTCAGCCGACAACCACATGAAAAGAAAAATAAATTGCAGGACAGATGGAGACTAAGAAAAGCACAGTCACCGATGTCCCTAAGTTCCAGCTCTGCCCTTAAAGTTCCAGCTTGTGGCGCCTGGCCTGTTCCTCAGTCAGGGGTACTGCCAGATGCAGCTGAAATGTTAACGTGGCACCTTCAGAGACACTCGGGACTTCAAGCATCATCCTTCCAGGCTGTGGAGCCCAAGCTGGCTTAAGGACATGGAAGGACTTGTACAGAAAAGACAAAATGCTCTGCGCGGTGGGGACTGAGTTTTACTTGCCCCTCTGTTAAATGCTCTTTCAGTTTATGTACTTCAGGGTGAACGTGAGTCCTACGGCATTTCAGTAAAAAGGAATTTATGGCAAAAAAAAAAAAAAGGAAAGAAAAAGAAATGCACCACCTATGCCTATTTTCTTAAGTGTTCTTGTTAGAAATTAATGCTGAATTTTGTCAAATGCTTTTTCTGTGTCAATTAAGAGGATCATAAGGTCTTTGTTTTAGCTTCTATTGATATGATGTATTACATTTATGGATTGGCATATGTTAAACCAACCTTGCATCCCTTGGATGAAGCCTACATGATGGTGAAATATAATTTTTTAATTAGTAGCTGCATTCTATTAGCTAAGATTTCATTGAGTATTTTTGCATTGATATCATTAGTGAAATTGGTCTGTAGTTCTCCTTTGTAGTTAGGTACTTCCCTGGTTTTGGAATCAAGGTGATGTTTGCTTCATAGAACATGTTGGGGAAGCTTCCTTCTTTCTCAATGTTTTGGAATAGTTTCTACAATACAGGTGAAAGCTCATCTTTGAAAGTTGGATAGAATTCTGATGTGAAGCCATCTAGTCCTGTTTTTTTTTTTTTTTTTATTGGAAGCTTTTTATTCTTTCTGTAATTTCCTTGCTTGATATTAGTCTATTTAAGAGATCTATTTCTTCTTGATTACGTCTAGGAAGATGGTGTGATTCCAGGTATTGGTTCATTTCCTTCACATTGTCAACTTTCTGGGCATAAAGTTTTTGGAAGTAGTCAAAAATAATCTCTTATATCTCTGTGGTATCAGTTGTTATTTCCCCCTTTTTATTTCTGATTGAGGTTAGTAGAGATTTTACTTTTCTATTTCTGGTTCATCTGGCCAATAGTTTATCAATTTTATTTATCTTTTCAAAGAATCAACTTTTTGTATTAATTTTCTGAATGATTATTTTATTTTCATTTAGTTCTGATTTAATTGTGGTTACTTTTTTTCTTCTGCTAGGTTTTGGATTGAGTTGCTGTTCCTTTTCTATTTCTTTAAGATGATTCATTAGGTTATTGATGTGCTCTCTTTCCTTTCTGTTTTTTGGATGTAGGGACCTAATGCGATAAATTTCCCTCTTAGGACTGCTTTTTTGGTGTCCCACAGGTTTTAGTAGCTTGTGTCTTCATTGTTGTTTTGCTCAAAGAAGTTAATGATTTCCTTTTTTATCTCTTCCTTGACCTAACTGTAATTTAGCATAAGATTGTTTAATGACAAAACAACCTTTTGTGTCATTGACACAAAAAAATGAAACTAACCAATGCACTTTCACAAAATAAGATGAATAGAACTCCACCACACTTACCAATTATCTCAATAAGAGTTAATGGCATGAATTCTCCACTGAAGAGAAAAAGGCTGGCTGACTGGATAAAAAAGTTCAAGCCATTCATTCTCTGCCTGTAGGAAACACACTGAGCCTCAAAGGACAAACTAAAACTCAGGGTTAAAGTATGGAAAACAATTTTTCAGGCAAATGGAAATCAGAAAAAAGAGTGGTTGCAATTTTATTTTCAGATATAAGCAGATTTAAAGCAACTAAAGTCAAAAAGACAAACATGGACACTTCATGTTGGTCAAAGAACAATACAACAAGAAGACATTTCAATTCTAAATATTTATGCACCCAACCTAAATGCTCTCATTTTTGAAAAAGACCTTAATTAGTCTGAGCAATATGATATCCCATAACACCATAATAGCAAGGGACTTTAACACTCCTCTTACAGAGCTGGATAGATCCTCTGAACAGACACTCAACAAAGATACAAGGGACTTAAATGTGACCATAGAACAAGTGCTTGACAGACATATACAGAACATTCCCTCCCAAAGCTAAAGAATATACGAATATAATATAATATAAGAATATATATATATATTCTTGTTGGCCCATGGAACATTCTCCAAAAGAGATCATATCCCAGGACACAAACCAAACCTCAACAAAAATAAAAGAATTGAAATTATATCTTGTATCTTCTCAGACCACACAATATACCTTGTATTTCTGTTTTATTTTAGCAAAATACTCAGTATTCGTTTCCACATGCTACATTGTACTATAATTGACTGTGTTCTATGATCTCACCTACCCATATGAATTCCTTGAGCACAGGAAGTGAATTTTCTTTATTTTCATGTCAACAGATCCTAGTTTGGGCCTGGTATATGGTATGTGAATAGTATAAAATTTTGAATAAATAAATTAATAATAATTAGTTTAGGTGCTAACAGACAACACATCAAATTCTGGAAAAAGAAAGTTAGGAGATGTCTAAAGCTATATAAGTAAACATATATTTAAAGTATGTTAAATTATAATGAACATGCAGAAAATTAGATGTATCATAAGTACACATCTCAATAATTTTCATTCTCTGGACTAATCTGTGAATTTATCACTCACAGATATTAACAGTATTAACAATACCCTATATATTTTCCACTTATGCTTGCTTCCCATTACTATACATCCCAAGGAAAACCACTGCACTCACTTCTAATGCATGCCTTTGCCAATATACAAATGCAATCATAAAGTTGGTACTATTTTATGTTTTCCATAAAACATGCCTTTGCCAATATACAAATGCAATCATAAAGTTGGTACTATTTTATGTTTTCACTCAATATTGTGTTTGTGTTAATCCATACTTTTAATTCATACTTTTAATTTGTAATGAATGTTAACCTCATAGAAAATCTCTATGTAAATACAAAAGACTGTTATTAACTCAATGCTGCATTTGCAGAGGATCATCTTGTTCCATGGCAATTAAAAATAACATCTTTGATTAGATGAAATCAAATATCTACTGGGATTTGCATTTATAATCTAGATGTATCATACTCTCTTTTCTAATCAAAATTAGATTTCACCATGTTTCCGAATGTGTCAGGGGAAAGACAAATGCTAGTGTGCTACTTTTTTAAAGCATACTGGGTCATATATATGTTTGATAGCATATCAACACTTTCTTTAACAGTGCCCTAGTTTGTCAAATGATTGAGAAGGATACCAGTAAAATGAACATTTTCGACATCTCCATTGTATTTTTGTAGTAATCATAAATATTTTTTTATTTTAAGATATTAAGGGGGCACAAATGTTTTTTGTTACATGGATATTTTATATTATATAATGCTTACTTCAGGGTTTTTGGTATGCCCTCTATCAGGGTAGTGATGATTTGCACCAAATAGGTAAGTTTTTATACCTCACTCCCCTGTCACCTTCCTCCATTTTGTGTATATCTCTTTGTGCCTGTGTATACTTATCATTTAGCTCCCACTTTTTAAGGGGAACATGTGGTGTTTAGTTTTTCATTCTCGAGAAACTTCACTTTGTATAACAGTGTCCAGGTCCATCCAACTTGCTACAAAAGACATTGTTTCATTTTTAATATGAAAGATATCTCTCCATGTGAAGAATTAGGTTATCCTTGGAACATGATTCTCACATCCCTGTATTATACACCTGGGAGAAGATCATATGAAATTAAAAAATTCAAACTTAAAACAATTCAAGTTAAAGCTGTTGGAACTTTAAATTATTTTAACCTTGAAAGGAATATGGCTATATAGCATGAGTCACATGGCATACAACTACAACTTCTGCTATTTTTTTTGGTAAATATTTAAGACCAAGTGGTACCAGAGGTAAGACTTCTTCAGATCACTACCCTTTGGAATGTAGTAATCTGTAACCAATCAAACTGCTGTAAAATATACACTGATCTCTTATGGAAAATGTTTTAATCTTACTAGAGTTTCTTTGTCTCTGCCTATATAACTGAAACCTTAAGTTCTCTACTTTGGAGAGAAAGTACTTTGGTTCTCTACTTTGGACTGCTGACCCCATTTGTTTGGTGCTTTTGTCTATGGGTGGCTACCCTCAAGTTTTGCACTCAAATAAATTTCATACTTAATTATATTCTCTGAATCTCATTATTTAAGGTTGACATTTGGGCAATCATGAAGGGACATGAAGCAGACCTCCAGAAATCTCCATCATTTCTGGGGCAACAGGAGCCTTGGTCACAGCGTAAATGACTTTTAATGCATTTATGGGGTACAATGTATGAAAACAATATATAATCACCCACACTTTGTATGAATGATAAAACATAAATGACTTTTGTTCAATGGACCTCACTGGAGTTAACAGAGACTTGTGGTAGGCCCCTGTCTGGTTTGAATCTCCCAGATTTAATTGAGAATACCTACATATTTCAGTGTAGTTGGAATTAAAGTGCTACTGCAAGATAGGCATTTAATTTGTTATTCTCTAGAGATTATGCTAATTGAAGCTATGATTTTCGCTTTTCTCTGCGGTTAAAGTTTTGTTTGGAATTAGAGTTTTCCAAAAGCTTTTCTCTCATTCAAAATGTTGTTCAGGAAGAAAGTTTCTGTCTGAAAAGAAGAAGTGAATCTTTATAACTTAAGCAAAGAATTTGTAATCTTCAAATCTGATGAGATTCTGAAGTTCAGTTCAATTGAAAAAGTTTCTTTTTGAATGACCGAATAATAAAAGGCTCTCTATGAGGATGAGATAATTCCTGAAGATAAGACACTGTTCCTCTTGACCAGAAGGTACCTTAGATGATTCAGTTCTTACAGAAATGTTAGGCATTTTGAGATGATCTCATGGGGAAATCCATTAAGGTGAACATACAGAGAAGCTTGCATAATCCAATGGGCACACATAAAAGCTGATCACCTGGTGCCTTAAGTTTCCAAATTTCTCGGGAAAATGAAGACATGTAAAATGAAAAAACTGACACAGGTCCTCAAGGCAAATATACTTGATCAAAAACCACTTCCCTTAGGGCTTTTCAAACATTCAAAAAGGTCTAACTTAAGGACAATTGTATTTCTTTTTTTTTTTTTTTTTTTCATGATAAATATTTATTCTTTATTTTGTTTGGCAAAAACATCCCCATGTTTACATTTGTTGCAAGCCTAACATAAAATGATACATCCTTCTTCCAGAGAGATATACAATTAGGAGAAAGTTCTTACATTCTGCTTTTAATTCTTTTTTTTTTAAATACATGTATTTTATTATTCTTCATTACATTATTTCCCCCCCCCACCCGTCCGTGAGAAGACTGTATTGATTTACAGAAAATAATAAAGAAAACACCATAGTTCTAAAACTGAGTTTTCCTTCTTACAGAGAGATCTAATATTAGAAACACCAGGTGGGGTCTCTCTCACTTTTTTTTTTCCCGCCATGAGAGGGACCCACTTCCAACTCTCCTTGGAAGTAGTCTAAATTTTCTCTTAAAAAAAAAAGAAATTAGTAAAAGAAACACCAGTTGGATTTATGTTTAATACATTGCTTCTTCATGAAAATATCTAGAAAAATGATCTCACATAACTTGTAGATACCTCAAATTACAGTCAAAATATGGTACCTTTGAAAT
>CAUYRH010145047.1:0-38586 GCA_963574655.1 Perodicticus potto
CACATACACATGAACGATAACCATATGAGGTGAATACTGTGTCAATTAGCTTCATGGTACTACATTTTCTCTTTATGTCAATTATGAGAATAATTATTTCTCTTTGTCAATTATACCTTCAAAAAGCTGTAGGAAAAGAGGAACTCATATCATTTAAAAATCATTACTTCTATGCATTAAATATACTATATAGTATCTAAGGTAGGTTAGTAATTAGCAATTATATTGTGTGATGTAATTTCATTAGCAAATCCATCAATGCCCCTGAGGAAGAGGCTAGATGGAGACTTTGATGACAACTTTATTAATAGTCAGAAAAATATAAACAAGCAGATTTTACGAGAAAACAAAACTTTTAAATATACTTAAAATCCCCTTTTTTAGCCTGATACTAATGTGCTCGCCTGAGTTTGGTAAATATAAATAGAAAAGTAATGTTATCAGTGCTTTATTTCACTCTTGGAATGCTTATCATGACAGGAACACATTTCATGAATAATATCATATTATTCATAATCAGATAATATATCTGTCAGATATGAATGGGGAACCTATAAGTTTTTTATAAAACATCATAGTATTCAATTTCTGGAAGTAACATGCTAGTGGTTAATACATGCTCTGGGAGAGTCTGTCCTGGTTCAAATTCCAGTTTTGTTATTTGGTGACTGCAGGCTCTTGGGATCCTTTGTCAGCTTTTCTATGTCTCAGTTTCCTCACTGATAGGGATAATAATACCTCTATCATTGAATTGTTTCGAGGATTAAAATAATACGTGAAAATTGCTAAGAATAATTCCTTTCACGTCATAAACACACATGGATGACAGGTATACACTTGTCAAACTTCGATATGGAAACCCCAGATCCTACTATTTACATGTCGTATTTAATGATCTAATTTCTATAGATCTAAACACATCGAAATCACGCTAAGACCCTGGAATCGAGCATCTAGAAACTTGTCTCCAATCTTACAGCTAAATTTTTATTGAACTCATTAGACGTCCTCTCCCACACCATGTTTGGGTGGAGTGTGTTTGATAATGAGCTACCTTTTAATAAAAGTGTTCAAGAAAAGGAAGATACCTCCCAAATTTCAGAGGTTGTAGAGGAATATCAAATATTCACTAAAACCTACCATAATTCTCTGTTTCTCTCTCTACTGACATCCTTTTCTTTCCCTTTGAGACCACGTCTCCCTGTTGCTCTAATAGAGTACATGGTACCATAGCTCACAGCAACTTCCAATTCTTGAGTTTGAGCAATCCTCTTGCCTCCCGAATAGCTAAGACTAGAGGTGCCCCACCACAATGCATGGCTAATTTTTCTATTTTTAATTGGAGACTCTTGATCAGGCTGGTCTGCAACTCCCAAACTCCAGCAATCCACCCACCTCAGCCTCCCATAGTGCTAGGATTCCTGGCATGAGCCTCCACGCCCAGCCTCTACTTACATACTTCCATGCATTATCAACCATGAAATTCTACTCCTGTAGCTATGAGGAAAGGGCAAAAACAAACCCTTTTTTAAGAATAGGATTAATTCTAGGGCTACTATGAAAATAGCTTCAGGATTATCATATTAGAAAATACTGTTCAGAAACCCTAATCCAATTAATTTCTTTTTTTGGTGTAATTGAAAAATGCATATAAACTGTTGACAGAGTTGAACTTCATCGAAAATTCTTGTTTCATGGTACCTAGTAAGGCTGCATGTGGCATATAAATATCTTCTTTTGTTAAAACATTTAAGGCAAATAAAAAGATTGCTCATCTTTTTTTGCTTTTGTCTAAATAGGATGAATTCCTAAACATTGCCTTTCCATGTATTTTGCTAAACAATGTAGTTCTTAGAAATGAATAAATAATATGATCTTCTCATCAGATTCCTAAGATGGGAGTTCTTATGTCTTCATGCTGACGTTTACACAGTATCAATCATATTCAATGGTGGTTAAAATATTAATATTCTCCTTATGATACATCACACTTTGAAAACCTCCACTAATGATAATCACGGTAAAGTCTCTAAGAGTTAATTACTGACCAGGTATTTGGAGTGAAGAGAAAGAACAGATGATTATTTTTGCTATGCTCAGAGACTTCCACTGACTGGGAAGGAGATAAATTTAACACCGCCAAAATCAATGAGAATAGTTTTCATTTGATGACCTGCCAATGAATGACAGTTGCCAAATGGTCATAGCTGTACTATTTCAGAAATACCCCTGTCAGAAGCAAGTCATTAGAAGTGTATTTACTGCTCGCCCCACCAATGCTAGACGCTTTCATTTGATTCCAGAAATGTTTTACCTTGTGTGTCTTCTTCAAAAACCAGCCAAAATAATATTGAACAAAACCTTCACTCTTAGTGATGGTGATATGACTTCAACTGTTCTGACAACTTTACAAACTCAAGATCAAATGCAATACTTACCCATTGGAGACTCTTAACTATTTGTCTAGAAAGGGGGGAGGGGAGGGGAGGAAGGGGGCAAGAGGGTGATTGGCGGCATCTCCCCAACGTGCACAGGGTGAGGGTCTTCAGCACGCCCCAAGTGAAGGGCTCAACTACAATGTGAACTTCACCTTAGAAATGAAAACAACGTCATCTACACATCTGTACCCTCATATCACGCTGAAGTGAAAATAAATAACTAAAATCGTAGGGCCCAAGTTTAGTGTTGACAAAAAGGTTTTGTTTTTTTAAACTGAATCTGAGAAGACGGACTGAGAAACTATAGTTTGTGATCAGAGTCTGAAGGTGATGGGATCCAAAGTGCAAATACTGTGTTGTGTGTTTTAGAAAGCCTGATCAATCCCACCAGCAGGAGGTTCACAGGGACCCTATGGCAGGCCCGGGAATCATCGTCAGTCAATCTCCTCCCGAGCTGAAGTGAACCCAGGCTGAGGAGCCCTGAGCTGGGTTGTTTGCCTGTACTGAAGGCTAATGTAGCTTCAGAAAGACACGTAGCACACACTCACAATTCCTTCACTTCGCCTGTTCTTATGTCTGTATACACATCCTAATATTTTTGTCTGAATTGTCACACAAATGATTTGCCTTATTTAGTGCTGGTGATCCTTAATGACTGACCCCAGCTGGTTCTATCTTATTTCTTTTCTGGTTCATACTTGGAACATTTATAACCCTATGTATTGAACCCATTCACGTAAACAGTTGTGCAATTAAAAAGTTCATTTCCAGTCTGAAAACTTAGGAAAAAGACGCTTCAGATAACAATGACAATATTACAATGGTTACCAGCTTCTCACCCCAAATTTGCAATGCACTGGTAAAATTAGCCAGTTGGAGTTGTCAAATAACATGTCCACAAATACAAAATGTATTAGCCGCAATCATTTTTTAAAATTCCCGCTGTAGTTCTATTTCTATTAGATAATAATATTGCCATTAGTCATTAGATAAAAAACAACATACATGTTAGGTGATCATGAAGTCTAAAAGCTCTTAGGTTTCCCCGTCTTCATTTCCTCGTTGCTTGTGAAGTTTTAGGATACAGCTAAAGCGTAAATGACCAGATTTCCTACATTAACTCGAACATGTGTGAAGGAAATAACAAAAAAAATAGCACAGAAAACAAGGCTCACATTTCTCCTTCTCCCACATATATTTTACTAATGGCTTCATCAAGGTGCATTTCCTAATTTCCTACAGTAATCACTTTGCCCTGCACTTGAAATCTTCCCAACATATAGAGATGATAAATTCTCAAGGTGATGGGCATGCCTTGATCATTACATGTTCTGTGTATGTACAAAATACTCACTCATATCTCAATAGAAAAAAAAGAGAGAAAGAGAAAGAACCGGACCCAGAATCACTCAAGGTAATGTCACAGTGGGGAGGTGGGCACGGGTGTGTGACCAGCCGGATAGTTCCACGGGCTTCCCCAAGGACACACACCTCCATGCCCCCGAGCCTTACCGAAAGACTGATGAATATACATTTGCTGTCTCATTAAATCTCTTTTTCTTTTCCTGAGAGGAAGGAGATTCTGACTTCATTAAATGAATTGGGGCAAAATACAGGAAGATTTCTCTATTTTAAGAACAAGTATTCAGAAAGTAAGTGTTCAGTACTAAATCAGTCAGATGGTACTCACGAAGGGGGGGAAACCTTATGGTTCATATTTTTGTCTTTTTTCTTTATTATTTAGTTAATTTGCTTATTTTTATCACTACACCCTAATATCAAGAAACAAAAACTTCCTACAGCAAAATTCCATTGGCAGTTGGCGTGCAGAGATGTTTATAAATGTTGACAACCGGTATTACTGAAAACTGGTAGGAAAGAGTAGGTCAAAACATAAATACTCATATGTAATAGGGGAAAAGTGAGAAATAATAAAGGTAAGGGAGAGTGAATTGGAAGGTGTAAAAAGAGAAGAGTGAAAAAGTTAATATCTGAGGTCAGAGTTCAAAACAAAAAGGCAGATAGAACTGGATAGAAAAATTCAGCTTACATCATTTTTGAGGCCTGGTCTGTCTCCTTTCCTGAGTCTTCCCTAGAGAGGCAACCAGGAAATGAATTGTGCAATATGAACTTTTGATTCACTGTCTTGAATAAAATAATTGTACATTAAACTGGGTTTCCCATTTTTAGCCTAACAAATCCTGTCCTAACAGGTACTCAGTAAATATGCACAAGTAAATAAATGATTAAATTCCTTGTCAAGTTCTTTCTGTGACATTAGGATTTTATATTAGAAATTAGAAAAGTCAAGCCTCAGTAAATAAATTGAGACAGAACTCTATATTGATAGAAATTTACTTTCTCTGAGAGTGTTGTGTGGGATTAAACGTTAATGAATCAATCAATAAATAAAATGAAACAACAAAAGAACTTACAAGGCTCGGAAGGAGTACTTTCTTGTTTCTAGAAACTCTAGGAAATTCTCAAATGTGTTAAAATCAATTTATCAATGATTTCTAATGTCCAGAAAAATTTTTAGATTTTTGCTTCCTTTAAAAATCAAGTCAGACTCAATCAAATAGGGTACAATAACTTGTATGTATTAAAACAATAAAATTCTTACTGCACAATGCTTTCTATCTTGGCAGTGTTTAGGGGGAAGTTATTGTGTGAACAATGTTATTTCTTTTCCCTTTGAGAGCCAGTGCATAGTTCAGAACCCAAGCACCTAATGAAATTTTGCTACAAAGAGAAGCAATTTTATCTTGTAAAAAGATATAATTGTATCTTTTTGAAAGATCTTAGCCAAGATTTATACACTGATCTGTTCTTAAATGAATGCAAAGACCCTCAGGAGTTTGAAATAACCAATGAAGCTCAGTTTCTCTAAAAGGGCTTGAACTGGATTGTACAAAATATTCTGGAAGAAAAACAAATCTTCAATTTTTTCTAAGATTATTTATATTTTCCATAGTTTAGGCCACATTTTTAAATTATAGTTGCTAAGTTATAATGAATGTTTCTCATTACCATATCAAAATTATACATTGTTTTCATGGGAAAAAGTCAGTTATAATGGTTATATTTGAAAGTTTATTAATAAATATACTTGAAATGTATCAATCATATCTAATATTCCAAGGCCTTTTAAAAAGCAAAGAAGTAAAGTTGTTAGTCAACATTTTACTTAAGTAGCTTATTTAAGTAGCTTAAGTCTGTAGGACCAACTTGCCCTGTCCTACATAATAGCCACTAACCACAAGTGGCTCTTCATTTAAAATAAATTAATTAAGTCCAATTCAGAATTTGCTGCCTTGCACTCACTAGCCACATTGTAAATCCACAGTAGCCACTTGCTGGCTCAGAACATTTCCACTAACCCAGGAAGTTCCATGCTATTATCTCCTTGAAAATTAAGATTAAGAAATTTTGCCTATTTAATAAGAAAAACTCTGGTTTTGTTTGTTAAGCTTACTTTCGTTGCTCTCTAAGTTTAATTTTAGTCAACTGCTTCGACAAATTGCAGCCTGGTATGTAAGCTTATAATGAGACCATAGATGGCAAAATATATACTACAAATGTTCCTTAAAGAGTTTAATGACATCTTTTGTATTAACCTGGATTAAGTAGGAACATAATTCTTCTTAGTAAAGCATAATAAGAATGGAGATGCAAGAATCCAATGTACTCAATACTGATATGAAGCCAGTAGATGATCTAATAGAAGGCGGAAAGGGGGGATGAGAGACGGAGTGGGGGGAAGAATAAAACTAAGTTAATGACCCCCTAGCAGTGGCACCACCATATCTCACTGCAGCCTTGAACTCCAGAGCTTAAATTATCCTTCTGCCTCACTTTCTTGGTAGCTGGGACTACAGTCATGCACCACCATGCCTGGCCAATTTTTTTCATTTTTTAATGGGGGGGTTTGCTATACTGCCCGGGCTGGTCTCAAACTCCTGACCTCAAACAATCCTCCTGCTTCAGCCTCCCAAGTTGCTGCTATTACAGGCAGGAGTCACAGCTCCAGGCCCATTTTAAAAATATATTTGCTTCCCAAGTTAATTGTCTGTTTTATTTTTGGAAAACGCTTAGTATTTCTTATTGAACTATAAGTAATAATAACCAACAAAGCAAGAGCACATTAAAGTATGAACAGTATTAATAAATTTAAAACAGCAGATGCTGATGAAAAGAAGACTGATGTTAAGAGAGTGGCAGATAACGTACTGCTGGTTAGAAGGATGAGTGGAATCTTCCACAGGATTCATAAGTAGTCGTTACCATAACCGATGGCAGAGCCATTTCAGGTTAAGTCAGCCGCTTTCCCAATCGGGTGGTTGTGCTAGAATCCTGCACAGGGTTGTTAAAGTAACTTTCTCATGCCTCATATGACACAGCCTTAAGTTTTCCAAATGAAAGAGGCACATGGCATGGGTGGATTTTCTGTGTTTCCTGCCAGAAACGTTACGGCCTTTTAGCTCCGAGGGTGGGCTGCAGGCCCGTGACACGTGAGGTGTGTTGAGGAAGGCCAGTGCCTCGGAGATTTGGACTGAAATTCCAAATGTTCAATTGGAGAAAAAACAAGTGTGACTACGAACTGTGCCTGTATCCAAAAACACTTAGCCCACTAAGTAAAAGGCTTTGGAGGGACAGACATAAGCCAAGGCTGAGAAAGAATTATTTCAAAGAGCTGTTTCACAAGAAATTATGGAAATTACAAGTGACCCATGAATATATGGCAACGTTAAAACTCTCTGGCAATCAAAAGACAATGAGAGGAACAATGGATCACCTTCTATTGCTTATCAAATTTGCAAAGTTTAAAAACTAATAATAGTGTCTGAAACAATAATAATTGCGGTGGAAAGAATCTGGGGAAATATGATAACTGATCTAATATAATCGAACGAGATATCCCACTCCTAACGGGGGAGTAAATTGGTACATTTGTGGAAAGCAATTTAGCAAAATACATTTTAAAAGCTCCGCAGTATTAACACTCAACATTTAGAAATTCATTTTCTTGACAATCAGGTACATGTAAGAATTTGAAAGCAAGGATGTTCACACCATCTCATGGATATGTAGAATGTGAAGCAACCACAGAAGAGACAAGTCCCCTAAATCAGGAAACCAATGAATTTGCTGTAGCAATTGACGAACACATTTTACACAGGTATGTAACATGTAGGGAAAAAATGTATAAATGAAGGAGAAAACAAATGGAAAAAAATTTTTTTTTCCATAGCAAATTTACAGGTAATTTAAATTTTGCCTTTGGGTTTCCTCTTACTTTATAAATTGCTCAGATTAACTTGTGCCGTACCTTAGGCAGAATAAATGTATTTTGAAATGAATAACCCAAGTCAGTCACTGTGTGTGCAGACCTAGGTTTCATTTCTGTATCTGCGGAAACTGATTCCCTCTGTGGTTCTTTCTACTTCTAAAGTTTTACAAGTACATTTTAGGAAGGCAGAAAGTGACGTAGACAAAAGGACGCACAGACACAGGTCTTGGGATGAGACATGATGGCACAGTCGCAGTCACAGAGACTTCCAGAGGTCCAGAGAGCCTTTGTCAGACGGTTTCTTGGAGATACCCTGTAATTTCATTCTGAGGGGCAAGGTGGGCTGCGCAGAGATCTCTGACTCAGTATCACAGTCTTTTAAAGTACTGATGACGGGAAAAACAATACTACAAGCACAAGTGTAGGGCTTACTTTGTGCCAGATACTGAGCGCTATGCACCCGTTGCCTTTTAGCTACTAAGATGCTCATTTTATATATAAAGAAAATTATAGGCATTAAATAAAATGCTTCAGCTCCCTTGACCAATATTCATATAAAAATATCTCTTACTTCAGTTCTTTTAACAAATTCCCATCTTTTATTTTGTTAATATAAGGGCTAATTTCACTACAGACTTTTTCCTTTTTCTCTCCTTTTTTTTTTTTGATGGCGCAAAGGAATTTTCCTTGTAACTTCAGACCGATTTATCAATTTACTAACAATGCTTGAATTCCCTTTGATATTTAAACTGTCAGATGAACCGATCTTTTCTGAAAGATGAAAGCTGCCTTCATTAATTATGCTTGAAAGTGACAATGAAATCATTTACTATTGGAAAGTCTTTTAAAAAATGAAAACGTATTTTTTGTTGTTGGTGGTGGTATTACAGGGAATGAATGGGAAGAAATCTTAATAAATAAATTAAATTACAGTTTTTGAATGCTTTATCAAACCTTCACCAAATCTGATAAGAATGATATGGCAATGGTGGTCCCACTGGGAAAAATTATTTTCAAGGCTGTTGCTGGCATTCCTGTGTTCTCAGGGCTAGATTAAGGTAAGGCTGGGTTCTATACCTCATGTAACGAAAATGATTAAAAGAACACAAAATGGATCTTATGAGACCAGGGTCCTATGTAATACATCTTGGAATATAGTAGAAATGAAACCAGTCATTCCTTAGGATAACGATTAATTGTACCCTAAATCCACTCAGAAGGGAAGAAGTGGGTAATAGATAAAGGATTTAAATTCCCTACAGAGATAACCCCTAAAAGTGAAGTTTGTTAAATGTGGGCACAGAAGTTTTTGAAAAGGACTAAGTTCTGATTACCTGATTAAGTAACATACAGATCTCTAGGAATCATGTTATCTCTCATGAAAAAATAATTCTTACATAACCTATTATGCTAATCTTGGGTTATCCAAATCTGTGCTTTTTTGTTTTTTAGCTGAGAATGCTCGTATATGGAAGCTCGTGTTACACTGTTACATTTTATAAATGTGGGAATAGATATTTAAGGAGATCAAAGTTTTCTGTTCCTAAGAATATTTTCAAGTACAACACATTAACTCCAAATATCTTGCTGATAAATGGTCCTATTTAACTACAAGGATGGAGAAATTAGAAACCCAATCTCTCCTTCCTTCTTGGGCCATTTTCTCGGAATGGAGCAGCAAGGGGACCAGGCAGTGTGAAAGCCCTTCTCCCGTGCAGCCTGGCCTGGGGCAGATTTTCTGTAAAGTCTAAGACACGTGTTTTAAATGATGCTGAGTCCCAAAGCTTAGGCATAATCTGATCTCAAAATTCATACCAAATGTGCCAATTTATTCAATGAGATTAGTATTCAAAATAATATTTTCTCCCTAAAACAGAACAGTTATCCTTCTCCAGCATAACAAGAGATACAAAATTGTATTTGGGGGCCCTGATGCCTAAATACAATTTTATCATGGGGAATATACTGACAAAACATTTGCTTATTTAAATACATTCACATAAAATCTTTTCTATTTTGGTAGGTTTTTTTTTTTTTCCGTGAACAATAACAGATCATAAGAACACCATGGACTTAAAGGATTTCTGTGTTAGCTGCGAATAAAATTCTTTCAGGGATGAACAGAACCAACAAATAAAAACTAGGTTTTCCTTTTGATTGTGCAATAATTGACTCAAGTCTTGCTTTATTTAACACTTCGTAAAGAATAAAGAATGTGAGAACATTCCTCCTCAAACAGAAGCCAACTTTGGCTCTCCCAGGGCTCAGCTTCTTACTTAAAAAGCACTGTCACCACGCCTTTATGTTGCCCACACATGCTAATATATCTTTGCTTTGTTTGCAATACAATTTAGGTTCTGGAAAATCTGCCTTGATTTAACAATTCTTTTCAATATTACCTCCCACAACGCTCAGCTAACAAGGAGACACCCCATGGAGGCTCTACTTTCTTCACCAAGCAGAACTGTCATGTATGACTGTCATCCAAAAGTATAGTTGTAAGATAACCCCTCTAATGTTTCTAGCCAATCCACTGCTCTGAAAAGTCTAAATAGTTTCCACTCCATTGACTATGTTGCAATTAAGTAACATCACCTAGAGCCAAGACCAAATAGCATCTGCATGTGATAAATTTTCTACCACTACCACAAAATAAAAGAAAAGTACTGTGAACAAAAGGGAAAGAATGATCTCATCTGGAGATACATTCTAGGAAAACCCCTTGTTATCGCTAGGCACATTTAAGACACAAACAAACACGCTCAGCATTAACCCACCAAAGCACCTCTCAAGACTATTCTTCAAGGAGGGGAGGTTTAAAAAACAGAAGCTTTCAAAGGATGGCTGTTTCTATGGAAAGAACTGCTACAAGATACTGTTAACATTTTGATTTTCTAATGTGATGAGAAGTTGCCCAAGGTAACATATATAATTTTAATTCTACAAAATGTGAACTAGATTATATAGGGGAATGTAATTTAGATAAAGAAAATAGATGTATGTCTTCTTGGGTTGGTATAGCACCATCCAAAATTTTATTTACCCAAATAAATTCATCTTTTTATTTTTATTTTTTTGCAGTTTTTGGCCGGGGCTAGGTTTGAATCCGCCACCTCTGGCATATGGGGCTGGTGCCCTACTACTTTGAGCCACAGGCGCCGCCCTAAATTCATCTTTCATCTTCCCTTAGACTCCCAGTTTTACAAAAATATATTAAACATAAAATAGCACAGAACCACTGTTTTCTCCTAAGCTTGTTTAAAATAAACAAACATGGAAAATCATATGCCTATCAATCAAATAATATGTCACTGCTTCACGTTCTTCTGATTAATGAAAGAACTTTATCTGCTTAACCAAGTCAACTTTCCCAAAGAAAGCAAAATCACACATTATTTGCTGAAATTATTAGATCGAGAAGAATGGAGATACCCTGCCCCAATAAGAGTTATAAAACCAAGCAAAAGGATTAACAAACAGTCATCAGCTAAGCATTTGGCTAAGTTACTTTTTTCAGTTACATCTGCCTGAGATCACACTCCTTTAAGTTCACCCACAGAAGTGCACACTGTGCAGTTACCCTTCTACCTACTGGGAATTTGCTGGATCCTGTGGACCACGACAAATGCGTCAGACAGCCCCACTTTCACCGGGTGGTTGGTTGAACTTATCTGTGTGACCAAGACAGGAATCTGGAAAAGAAAAAGATCGATGTGTGTTAGACTTGAATTTCACGCAGGTGTGGGAAGGAAGTGGCAACCTCTGGTTTAATGGATAAAAACAGATGATGAAGATGAAAAACTAGAGAAGGAATAGGAAATACTGGAGACATATAATACTAAAAAAAAAAAAATGTCAGTTCAGTGCCATTTGATGAGTTAAAGAGACAAGAGTGTTCCTGGTCCTACAGATGATTACTTGACCTTGGAGGCAGGAGATTCGCAGAGAATCTGATGGATACTGGGTGCTTGCAACTTACCACACACATAGGGACACCGTGAATGCACTCTGTACTGCCTATAACTTCAGGAATAAGGACTCTTCTCTTAAAGTTTGTTCTCCAAAAAGACTTTATTACATATTTATTTTTATAGAGATTTAAAAAGTCCTTGTTTACAAGTGGTCTCACAGATGTTGACACCCAGAGAATGACAAACAAAATCACCTCTGAACATTTCATGAAACAATGTTATTGTTGATTCATATATATTTAAATCCAGCAATTATTCATAGATTGTTAAACTTTCCCATTCTAGTGGGAATTCCTATGAAAAACTTGTAAGTTCTTCTGGGTCATCTCAAGGTCACAGATCCTAAATTTGAATCTCAATGGACCTAAAATCTGACTGTGACAGGCATTTGTAATATTTACAGCTTAAAAAAGTAAAACAGACTGAGAACATATGAAAAGGGATAAAACAGTTACACGTGAAACAAACTCTGAAAGCTTATTTTTGTAGATTTAGGAAAGTGTTGTGGAGGTGTGGTTACTCTCTTTATTATCAGTTCTGTAGATGTAAAAATGGAAATGAAGCCATCTTCAATAAATAAAGGGACAGGAGAGAAAGAGGAGACAAAATGTCTTTTGGTAAAATAAACAGATTTGGGGTCATCTCTGGGGGATTTATTGAAGACTACACTAGAGATGTATAAACTATAATAAACAGAATAAAAACAAGAAAGAATGGGAAACAGTTGGAGAAAAGATGTAATGAACGCTTCTCCAGCTCATTTTTGACATGTCATGAAATTGTCAAAGGGCTATTTTGTTGTAACTGACAAATTAAGAAGAAATTTTACTGTTTTTGGAATCTGTGAGATTATTTTGAAACAAGTCAATGGACAATGACATTTTTCCTTTATGTACTATTTGAATCCTCTCTTAAATAATGTTTAAGTGTTTGCAAATTTTATATCATAAAGTAGTATTCTGATATTTAGATGGCACATACACAAAACAAGCCAAACAAAGTCAAGATTTCTGTGCCTAAAAGCTCATTTACTAAATAAGAGTGTGACATACATTACTTAGTGACTTGATAAGCTGAATTCACTATCAGTATGTGAAATCTCCGTTTTAAATGGGCATTATACTATTACTCAGGCTTACACTCCATGTTCAAGAGTATTAATATAAATGTAATTTGTATTTGATACAGATTTACCGGTAAAGAAAGGACAAAAAGGTGATAAAGCATAGGAAAATTCCCAGTTCAAGTTATATTTTTGTATATCCTAATAAGACGCGGTCATATCCTTTTTAAGCAGTGTTATTAATAAATTCCTGCATAGAAGTATGATGGCTCTGCTGCTGGCATTTGTGACTTTCTGTCATTCCCCAACATCTATGACTAGTTTTCCTCTGTAAGATAAGAAATATAATACCTTACCAGATGATGACATGGAAATTTATGGTATTTCTTCTTTTCCTATATTCACAGTTTATATTGCCATCAATTGGAAAATGCTGTTGGGTCTCACAAACATTACATGTTTATTCTAGAGCTTGTTTTGGAGGTTACTTGTCTTGATTCCTGCAGCCCGGCAGGAATGTTCTCCACTCTCTTGAGATCACACATTCCTCCTTGTCTAACTATGTGGCTTCCCCTCTCTTCCCTTACTGGCCATCTTTCACTTTGATTTTAGTTTCTCTCCTTCCTTTCATCCCCTTTCTTTATGTTTTGTCTCTACTCCTCCAGTGCTTTTGTCATTTTAAAAATACTTATTCTTATTTCAGTTAATATAAGGGTACAAATGCTTAGGCTATAGTCTTTGTGTTTCCTTTTTTTTTTTTTCTTTACTATTGTTAATTTTTTATTATTTGGGATTCATTGAGGGTACAAAGAGTTAGGTTACACAGTTTGCATTTGTTAGATAAAGTCCCTCTTGTAATTGTGTCCCACGCACCGTGACCCCATGCCCCCCCACTTGCTCATTCCCCTACCCACCCCCTCCCATTAGCTCATCTAGTGCCTTCATATTAGAGTAGACTACATTGGATTCTTGCTTCTCTATTTTATTTTTTATGTTTGTAAGGTAACCTTCAAATTGTAGTTGAGCCCTTCACCAGGGGGTGTGCTGCATACCCTTACATTGTGCACCCTAATTAAGAGCTTATCAATGACCCTCCTCCCTCCCCTTTTCCTATTCCCTCCTCCTCTTCTTTCTACTTAAATATAATTGTTTTTCTCTCTCATGTGGGCACGTGGTTGTTTATCTATTAGTTTCACATTAGTACTGAGTAAGGTGGACACTTGCTTTTCCATTTTTGTGATATTTTACTAAGAAGAATGTCCTTCAACACCACCCAGGTAATCCTCTGGCACCTTTTACTGGATGTGGATTGATTGTACTAATGGCTTCAATCAGCAGCCATCTCACACCCAGACCCTCTGTGATCCTCTCCCCCTCTGACTCTGGGCTCAAAAATGTGGTCATCAAGGACAGCACAAAGCTTGAAACAAAAAAGAGCTTGAGAAGGTGCTATCTTGGGCTGCTGAAGACAAGTGTGGGGGGATGTTTCTTTTCAGCAGAGGTTATTCTGCAGGTGTGAGCCCTCCAACATGGCACCAGCTAACAGCAGACACACGGATGTGTTCAGCTGAGACCAGCAGAATCCAGATCAGATCAGCAGAACCGCCAACCTGACCCATAGGTATCTTGTGAGAATATCAGAAATGGAGTTGTTTTAAGCCACTAAATTTTGGGGTAGTTTGTTTCACAGCAATACTAACCATTACAAAATCTGAAAAATAAAATAGCCAAACTACTATGGGTGTTTCTCCATAAAGTGCAGTACTATTTCTCCTTTTAGTTTTCTGTGAATTAGATAAATAACTATGGGTATAATTAAACTTGAAAGAGTGGAATTTTCTTTTATTTTCTGAACCTTTCTCTTTATTCTCTAGCTTATTATTTTGTCTATGGATTCCAAAAACTAAGACCAATGTATATTAAGTTACCTCCATCCAGATTCGTTTAATTTAAGGAAAATTCATCCCAAAATTCATCCCAAGTATAACCTCACGGTATACTTTGCTGTCATTGAAAATTATCTGAGATTAAACATTCACCCTTTCTTGGAAGATCACTATAGATGACCTTCAAGGAACCTTTCAGTTCCCAAATTAAATGATTTCTTTCTGTTGAAAGATTTTGATGCTTGCAAGCTTTGAGTAGATTGTTAATAAGGCAAACAGAAATTATAAGGATAAAATTCTCTATATGTAAGGAGAACATGAGTAGGTAGAAATAATAATTTGTAGCCAAGGTACAAATTTTGTACATCTTAGCTTGCAGTCAGTTTTAAAATTTTACATATTCATGGGACAGTAACTTCTGAGTACTGTGTCTGAACAAACCACTGCTAACATGAATATCTCTATCATTAGTCTTAATATAAGTCAAGAATATATAGTAGAGAATAGATTTCTGAATAACGTATACTACATATAAATTATTTTTTCCTAAAAGGCATAAACATTCTCTAGACTATTTGATAAGACAGAAGAAAATCATTAATTAATTCATCAGATATTAATCAAATACATTACCTGTATTATTATAGGAAAATTACACCAGAGAACAAAACAAAGACTCTGCTTTCATAGAGCCCCCAGTCTAGAGGGTGGAGGCAGACATTAAATGAAGTGAACATCAAAAATATAGCACGCTAGAAGGTGCTTAGTGCTAAAGAGCAAATGAAAACAGGGTGAAGTGATAGAAAGGAGGGTCACACAAGTAGAGATGCTCAAGTGACATAAGTGACTCATGGAGCGGCTTTTTGGCAGAAATTCAAAGCATGTAAGAGAGCCTGCCACCGGGTATTTGGGAACTAGCTGTAGGAGGACAACCACACACAAGGGCTTGACTGAATTGTGTTTGGTGTGTGTTGAGAGTTATAAGGTTACCTCTGTGGCAGAGCAGAGATAGTGAATGAGCGTATCAAAGGAGATGGGAGGTGATAAGGGCAGATCCTGGGGAGTCTGTATCCTTCACAACCCATGGTAGTCACATTGAATTTTATGCTAAAATTCTGGAGGGTTTTGAGCAGAGGAAGGATATTCTGTTAAGTCAAATATTTGAAAAAGATTACACTGGGTACTGTCTAGTCAAGATTGTGGCAGAGCCAAGAAAGACAAGAGAAAGTGCCTAGGAGGCTATAACAGTTGACCAGGTAAGAGAAGGGTACCATGGAGGACACTGGAGAAGTGACGGTGGCAGCAGTGACAGAGGGATAGATTCTGGATGAATTATGTAGCCATTGCTATAGAGATATCCCACTGATAGCGACAGTGAGGGACCGAAGGGGAGGAAAGGGTGTCACACAGGTTTCTGGCCCCGGCAGCAAGGAAGGTAAGAGTGGTGTTCACATCTGCAATGCCAAGAATTTGAGGTCTCATTCACATGGCAGTCTACAAAAATGTTAGACTGCCGTCCTCCGGATGAACGTGGGCAGCATTCGGGGGTAGCCCTGGAGGGCACCCAGCTGGAGGCGCCTGAGAAAGTGTTGGAAGGATGATCACTTCACGGCAAACTCACTGGCTTCAGATCGCTTTTCTTTAAAATGTCACAGTGCTCAGGTGTAAAAGCACAGCATTTCTGAAACTGCAACAGTTTGTATTTACTAAATATCAAAATGACAATGTTCAAGAAGTTTTCACTTCTCTACATTTTCCCAGAAGCCACTGAAGCCTTTTAGGAGTACATTTACACCCCAGGTTTTGAGAAGGCTACTTTTGCGAAGTGAATGAAATACCTGATATTGTCAAAGATGCATTTGGAAATGGTGAACAACTCTGGGCATGCTCCAAGATGCCCTACAAAAACATGTCTACTTCTCTCCCTTCAGACACAGCCTTATCTTTCTCACTGTGCCTTTCTTGGATTGTAATATTTCTAAGTCAAAATATCAAAAGCAGCCAAACCATCAGCTCAGCTTTGCCCTCTGTGGGGAAGCGAGACCAGTCTGCAGGGTTCCATATCAGTACAAAATTAGATACCATTGAGATGAATTAGGAATACTTTATTATTAAAAGCCATATTTTAAATGAACTACTTTTAGACTGATATCAACTAAACAAGTGTATGAGTGTGTGTCTCTGTGTGTGTATATATTTGCATGCATGAACAAACTACTTTGAAGTATAGCCAGTACTGAGGAAAATTAGCCCAAGAACGGGATTCTCATACTGGCAAGATCATCTAGAGGAATCAGTATTTACAAAGGTATGAAGTACCCAACTTGGTGAATCCTTGGCCAAAAATATATCAAAGCACCAAAACTGTAAAATCTTTGATTATAGAAAACTATTTCTTATCCCTTCTACAAATTTTTATATTCATCCTTAAAATGTCTCCTAAGTCAGTCAGGGTGGGGTTGTCAACAAGACGATCTGAAATAATTCTGAACTACTGAAGTTATTTCTGTAAAGAAATATAGCTTCTTTATTTTCAAGTGCCTATAATAGTTGCCTTGTTAAGATTAAAGCAAAGCTAAATTGTAAGTGGGCCGGTGTATGATTTGAATTGAATCATGCATTTCTGGCAATAGATTTTACAATTACTTTACCTTAAAGAAGTCATGCCAGTTAAAATATGCTGCCATTTTGGCTTAAGAAAGCATTCGCGAATTCTTTTTTTTAACAATATTTTAATTTTTGTTCCATTTTATAAAATACAGATAGATTTATTATTGGTATAAAGCAGCAGCAAAAGAGTTGCAATAGCTCATTAGAATTAAGGCCAAAGAAAAAGACATCAGCAGTGAATAAAGGTAAGCATAGCAGAGCACGCCGGCCTTCAAAAAAAGATCCACAGACAAGAGCTGTCCCTTCTCCGTGCTGCCATCTAAAGCTCACAGGGGCCCCACACGATCTCTAAAATGTGAGCTTTTTACATTTGTCTCCAAGCAGGGAGATAACAGAAAGCTGCTTATGTCAGAGGTAATGGAATTTTATTTTCTTCTCTGTTCTGTCCTGCAAACTTCGCCAAAACATTCATTTGTTTCCATTATGGGCTCAGCTATCTATCTAATAGGCAGTGCGGTATCTCAGCAAGACCTTGATTGTATAGTTACGAGTTCCAGAGCGTGAAGCACATGTCTGTCGGGGCTTAACTGGAACACAATCACTCAGACTCTTCTTTAGTCACTTGCTAATCAGCAATAAGTTGTATGGTAGCTTAAACGAAAGACAACAATGACGTCACCCCATGAAAAACCCAAAGCTTTGGATTTTACCCACTCTCACCGGTGTTCAGTGCTTAATTCCTCACCTCGTCTTCTAAAGCATTCTGACCTGGCTTCTGTGTTATTCAGTAGGGATCTCATTTTAAAAAGTGATGCTCTCTTTTATGATTATCAAAATAACACTTAAAGTCAAAAACAGTAATGCTGAACTGCTTGTAAGCTTCCTTCGACTAACGGGGCTTTTGGTGAAATAGGACAGGTAACAATCCGTTTGCTTTCCTGAATATTGTTCGTGACTCACATGGTTATTTTAATCCCTCTCTGGAGTACAGTTCCTGAACCCGTTCCACCATGTGCCAGGTGTTGAGCAATACACGAGACAGCGTGAAAGCAAAGGTGAGCTATAATTGAGAGATCCACTCCTAACATGCCTCCTGCCCCCATCTCCACAATCATACCGTGTTGAAAATCTGGAAGGAGACAAGTAATAGCAGGAAATTGGTAAGTAAAGTCTGCCCCTGCTTTCCAAGAGGGTTTCAAACTTCCCGTCTGCATAGGCTCCTGGGGTGTGAAAACAGAAATTGGTGGAGGAGAAATTAGAGAATGCTCTTCAGTAAATTTTCCAGCCAGGTTTTTGCCATGTAGAAATAGAAGTCAAATGATTCCAGGGCTTTCTCCAAAAAAATAAATAAAAAAATAAATAAAATATTATATGAAATCTTCTAATATTTAAATGCTGGCAATCATATATACATTTCACAAGCATAAACACACACACAATCAGTGTGACTTCTGAATTAGAGATTGCTCACTATCGGCTGGGTGTGGTGGGTGACGCTTGTAATCTAGCCCTCTGCGAGGCAGAGGCAGGAGGATTGCTTGAGTTCAAGAGTTCAAGACCAGCCTGAACAAGAGTGGGACCTCATCTTTACTAAAAAAATATTGAAAATTTAGCCAGGCATTGTGGGGGGTGCCTGTAGTCCCAGCTACTCCGGAGGCTGAAGAAACAGGATCCCTTGAGCCCAGGAGTTTGAGGCTGCTGTGAGTTATGACACCATGGCACTCTAGCCTGGGAAAGAGTACAACTCTGTCTCAAAAATAAAATAAAATAAAATAAAGATTGCTCACTGTTGAAATAAAAAACTGGAGTTTGAGCTTCATACAAAAGAGGACTGTCAAGCAAGTCCCTGCCTGAGGAAGCCTTTGCAACTAGGCTTAAGATAGTCAGGATTGTAACTGGAACAACAGCTAGATAAAGAGCTCGCCTAAACGTAACCTGGGACTAAAACACCAGTAGAAAACAAAAGAGATTAAGGAATGTCTACATCTTGGGTTAAGGGAAGACACGTGGAACATATCGGCCTTTCACCTCAGGGACAAAGGTACTCATTGGTCATGAGCATCAGGGAAGGGAAATTGGATATGGCCCCTATGGGGGGCACCCTCCATGTGAAATAAAACTGTCAATGTCACATGAGGGACAAAGGGTAGTAAGGCTCGTAAGGAGGGAAAACAAAGCACCAGAAAGGTCATATGGTCATATATTGTCCCAGGATAATAAAACCACGCAGTGACAGAGACAAGGCTAGAAGGTTTCCTATTTCTAAAATCACTTCCTCTAGGGCACCTACCCTTCTATCTGGCTATTTTATTTATTTATTATTACTCACAGAATCTGTTAATTGTCACATAATAAATGAAGGGAACAATTCAACCTATCATTTTTTAACAATAGGAAAAGTAGGGCAGGTGCAGGGGCTCACACCTGTAATCCCAGCACTCTGGGAGGCCAAGGCGGGTGAATTACTTGAGTTCAGGAGTTCAAGAGTGAAAGCGAGACTCTGTCTCTACTAAAAATAGAAAAACTATCCAGGCATTGTGGTGGATGCCTTTAGTTTCAGCTCCTTATGAGGCAGGTGGATTGCTTGAGCCCAGGAGTTTGAGGTGCTATGAGCTAGGCTGATGCCACTGCACTCTAACCTTTGCAACAGAATAAGGCTCTATCTCAAAAAAAAAAAAAAAAAAATAGGCGAAATAAACAAAAATTAATGTGTTGGGAGATTCTATTCTTGAGATACCTAGAAAATAAAATACCTCCAGAAATGCAAATAAATTACATCTTTAAGTAAACCTAAGCAGATAAAATTTTCATTCTTTATGTATTTAATAGATAGACAAGTGCTATGACAATAAGATCATCTGTTTCTACTGTTTGCTTAAAATTATTTCTTCTGAGTTTTTGATCAGTATTTTACTCCATCTAGGTTTTTTCAATCTTGTAATAGAGGTTATGCAAATAAATTTTATGTACATAAATTTTTTTCTATTCATATTTATGCATTTTCCTGGATGTATAAATATTATATTCACAGAAGTCAAACATTCTTACACATATAAGAATCTCCACAGAGGGCAAATGCCTTTATATCTAAATGGTGATGTTCTCATAGTTGAGTTCAACTGGGCCTTTTCTTACACTCTTTATTTTTTGTCCTATAAATTCTACAACTTCAACAAGTGTTCACCGCTTAACACTTTCAGGCTGCTAGACATGAATGAAGGGTCATTACAGTTTAAATAAGAGAAATAATCTTCAAAAAAATTTTAAAAATACATTGAGGACCCCACCGAAACCTATAATTCATTGGCAGTGGGGATGTATTCACTACACATTCTTCCAAAGAAGCAGTCAATGTTATACCAAGGAACAGTAGGTTTACATACAGGAATAGAAGAACAGATTAAAAGTGATTTTACTTAATAAACAGTAAAGTTCCTCTATACAGGCCTCCTTTAAAATTTGGGGGTGAAGGAATAGAATGGGCAGACTCCCAGCGCGGGCATGCATTCTCCGCAATGTCTCCTGCTGTTACATAGTTGGATTGTGTGACTTTTTAAAATTTTTTAAAAATTTCAAATTGAAATGAGGGTACAAATGTTTAAGTTACATTGTTTTCATTTCTAAGGCAAATACGTTCAAGGTGGAGTTGAGCCTTTCACTCCATGACTTTTTTTCCCATTGAATTGTTCTAACCTAGTGACCATCTGTATTCCTCACATGAGCTAGAACGTAGAAAAAAACTGCAATAAACACAAAAAGGATCACAATATTCCATGGTCTGTATCTAGAGTAACAGCAAATGCCAAGCATATGAGAATAGAAATGAAAAAAATTAGAGGAAGCACAGCTTCTGAAATGTGATGGCATGCTAGGAGAGAAGCTTTAAGGACTGCGAAAAATCTGATTTCAAATTTCTAATGTTTTTGAAATAAAACACTTTTTGAGAAGAGGTAGTTTCCTTATCAATAGACCAGAAATTTCAGGTTCTTATCTATTTTCATCAAAAAAAATTGCTGTGGTCTACTGGCAACTTAATATAAAAAATCTGGGTTTTAGGTAGTTATTAACAGAATAGGAAATATGCTGGTCTTTGCAAAGACTGATGCTCCTTTTTTAATGAGCTTAGCTCTGCACAGTATTAAAGTAATTTGTCCCATCCTAACTGCCAAAGGAAAAAATAAATAAAAAATAAAGTGGACTCAGAGAGAGAAAACATTATACACGGTCTCAAAGTGCTTATAAACAAGGTCCAGCATTTGATAAAAAAATTCCCATCATCCAAGGATATATAACCAAATAAATTAAAATCTAGAGGGAAAAAAAGGAAACAGATGATGGAAACAGACCCAGAGGAAATCTAGATGCTGGGATTATTAACCACAAAATTTAAATAAATGATTGTTAATATAGTCTAGGAAACAGATGATAAGATGGTTAATTTTGTCAGATAATTATAACTGTGTAAAAGAAATAAATGGCTGTACTCAACCTGAAAAGTGCATTAATGTGAACAGTTGGCAATTGACATAATTTTTTTTCAAAAAGGTATCTTTCTTTTTGTACTACGGCTGCACCTTAATAAACTATATTTTGGAAATTAGCTAAAATAAACAGCTGCATAATTATTACTAGGCTGTTACTGGGGCCTATAACTTGATCAGAACATCAAATCTTTGGTTGAAAAACACAGACCTATATAACCTCAGGAAAAATAACTTCTATGTATGTAAAGGAACATGTGTTTCAGCTATTTCTCTTCCCAATATGGTTATACAAAACAATGAGATGTTGAAGAGACATTGACTACTCTGTGTAAATCATATTCACTTTGGTTTTAAGTGGTAACAGTAATAAGTATTTTCTTATTTCAGTCTCACTACATGTAAGATTGTTATGAGGAGTATAAATGGAGTTTATTTCCTTTTTTAAATTTCAGATTAATGCGAGGGTATAAACCACTAGGTTACAATGTTTGCATTTGTTAGGTAAGGTCCCTGTTGTAGTTGTGCCCTTCACCCAGGAGGTCTGCCATATACCCTTGGATTACGCCCATTCCGTGAGAACACACCAATCTTTCTCCCTCCTCCCCTTTCTCTTCCCCTGAGCTTGAATAATTGAGTTTTTTTCTTCTGTGGGCATGTATTAGTTTGTCTACTGGCTTCCTATTAATATTGAATACATTGGATACCAGCTTTTCCATTCTTGTGATACTTTACTAAAGAGGATGTTCTCCAACTATATCTAGGTTAATATAAAAGATGTCTTTTAATCCATTCATGGGGTGATGGGCACTGGGGTTGATGCCACATCTTGGTGATTGTCAATTGAGCTGCAATACACAATCTAGTTAAATGTCCTTATGATAAAATGATTTACTTTTCTTCTGGGTAGATACCTAGTAATGGGATCATAGGATCAAATGGAAAGTCTACTTTGAGTTCTTTGAGGAGTCTCCATACTTCTTTCCAAAGAGGCTGTATTAGTTTGCAATCCCAGCCACAGTGTAAAAGTGTTCCTTCCTCTCTACATCCGTACCAGCATCTGCAGCTTTAGGACTTTGTGATGAGAGCTCTTCCAACTTGTAATTTCTAATCTATCGATCATTCTTCAACTAATTTGCACTGTGACAAATTATGCTATTAGAAAAATGTCTCTAATAGGAGCATGAAAGCATTAGTGATCATAGTCAATTGGTACACTGAATTCCTAAAAGAAACATACTTAAATACTGGAAAAAATCATATCAGGAGAATGAAAATAAAATTTGCTTTAATACAAGTATTTAATCCATGACTAATTTTAATCTACAATTGTAAATATAATTTACAATTTTAACACAAGTAGTCTTAGATTAGTGGGTTTGTCTAAGTCAGAATTTTTCTTCGCGCTCACACGGAACATAACAGAAAAACACAAAGCTGGCATTAGCCTATTAAAAGGAACTTATTGTTGAAAGCATTACACTTATCATGTATGATCTAATTCCATAATTAAGCCACAAGCATTTATAGAACACTTTCTATGTGCCAATGCCTTTATGAAATGCTTCAGATATAGGAATATGAGAGACGGCTGAAGGATTGAGCACTATCATGCATGTGAAAGCACTCTGTAAAGGATAATACATTATGCAAACTACTATTTTATACCATTATGTGAATGCAAATGTTTTTCTATAAGCATAAGGAGTTTCTAGCTCTTACTCCCAATGAACGGAGACTCTTGATTTCGACTAATTTTCCAAATAGCAATTTGCCTCACAAAAAAAAGTGTATAACAGTTATAAGAAAGAAAAAAGATGTAGTTGAGGAAAGAAGAAATTGCTTTCTAACCAGGATAAGGGAAGAACAGAAAAGGCAAATAATAAAGTAAAAATGATTAATTTGAATTCTGAGTGCAGAGAGAAAATGTTCCACAGGACAATAGTTGAGGGTATCGAGCAATGTTAAAAATCGTCTATCTGCTTGTTATCTTCCATGACAAAGTGGGGAAACTGTAATGGAACATATTTCTTTGAGAAAAATGAAGAAAAGAAAAAAAAATAACATTAACGCCCCCCCCCGCCAAACCCGTATAAAAGGAAAGCAGGAAGAATCAACTGTTTGTAATGTGAGATACAACTGTTTGAAGAATCAACTTTGTAATGTGAGATACCCTTTGAGAACAGTGTAAAGAAAGACGATAATTTTGATAACAAAGTCCAGGGGAAGAGAGAGAGAGAGAGAGGGAGAGGGACAGGGAGAAAAGAGAGAAAAGAGAGAGGGAGAGACACCACGACATGAACACAAACCACAAACTTCCATTTGGACAAAGTCTACAGTTGGCGAGATCGAAGTCACTAGACTTTCTGACCCTGCATCGTTCCAGAAACTTCACCACTGTTGATTGAAACTGTTCCAAAGCCTGGCTGTGCAGTTCCAGCAATATACTAGATTACAGTGAAAACTAGAAATGAATGAATCCTTTTGAGAAATATTCCCTTAGCTTCTGGGGAGTGTGATAGGAGAGTGTCGTGTGCCATGATATCAAAACATAGCTCTGGATAAAGAAACACAGAGTGTGACTGTCTCCACGGAAGTGAAAAATTCCACAGGGGAAGACTTGTTAAAGGAATAGCAACATCCGGCATGGTTATGGGATTTTTAAAAGTTTGATGGAACTATCAACACTCCCTGACTACGGAATATCTGGGTTTCAGACTGCTTGACAAAAGTGAATCATTTCTTTATTATTATCATATCTTTTATAAGCAGGGATTCATTACTCAAGACAAAATCAATCCCCCAATTCAAAAGAAGATACTGAGACTGTATTATTATAAATACCCATTAACGCATGGGTTAATAATACCCATTATTAATTCACCCTGCCTGGATTTCTTTCCTAACCGGCGACTGCCTGAAACATTACATCTGTACTTCTTGGAACTTTTATCCTATCGTCATTGTCTAATAGACCTTAACTGCATTGTCAAAAGACCTTGAAATCAAACATGGTATTATTCTAGTGTAAACATTCTGGAAATTTCAAGGCCATAATTTAGTAAATTTTCATTCTTTGTCAATTTGTTAAAATGAAACAAACATCAGTTTAAAGCCCCTTGTTCTGTCTCTCAGGTCTGTAATTTATCTTTCCTATAAGCTTTCAACAAACATCAGCCAAAGCAGCGTTTATTGCTCAGCTGTCCTGGAACTCTTAAAGTATTGGGTCGTTGAGCCACACAGGTTTCAAAACTACTGATGCTTTTGGAGTTAGAACCAAAAAGTGTCATAGGTAAAAAGGCAAAAACCAAACAAACAAACAAAAAAAATGCACACACTGAGATCGAGATGAGGAATCCATCCAAATTTTAAATGCATTTTTTTAGAAACATTTCATAATAATGCTATTAGAATATAATTACTCAATAATTTTAGGAAATACATAAAACTAATGAAATTCACAGATCCTAATGCCAATGATAATAGAATACGAAACAAAATAAAATCCAAAGGATTAATAATCAATGAATCCAGAAAACTAAAGCAAATTGAAATATTTTTTGAAGTAAAAGAAACCAAGAAGCAAGAAAATGATTGAGATTCATGACTGCAAAAGATACTTGGAGGAATGGTAGCAGCCAGGTTAAGGTGGAAAGAACATTGCCAATATACCACTTACTTCTTTGTATCCGAAGATGATGCGTCCGTCCATGAGGAGGGTTGCTTGGAACGTGAAGCTTCCCAAGTTGTAATTATCCTGGAGATGTACATGGTCCCACTGCACAACAAGGGCTGTGCCTACATACGCCATCGGAAAAGGAAGAAATGCAATGATAAAAACATAGTAGTCAATTCCAGTGGGAGCTGTCACAAAAGCCTACATCTGGCTTTCAAATCCATTCATTGCACTATTTCAATTTCATGTGGTTAATTAGAATTCTGCTTTTGAAATAGCATCAGAGATTTATTAAATAGGATTGAGTATTCTCTAAATATTTGGTAGATTCTAACTTCATACTGAGGTTAATATTGAGGCAACCCAGTGGGAGGGAGTTTTGCCTTAGGAATTCCATTAATGTTAATGGGCACTGTCTTCTTAAATTTCCATGAGCCACTTTCAAAAAGCAGCCCAAGTGGATTAAAATGAACTTCAAACACATTTGACAAATGCTGAGAGAGAAAGTAACACATTCAAAAAAGCTAGAACCACTTAAAAATGACTTGAAAATTTTTCATACTTTAGAATTATCCTGCTTCGCACTGAAGTTCCTTTAACACTAATGGGAATTTTCTTCTTTGATTCACAATACTTGCATTTCTGTCTTTGTTGCATTGCTTGTAGGAGGCTGAAAGTAGCTTAAGGGGCCCTAGGCTAAGATTTCTTAGGCCCCCTTAAAGGATATTGGGATGAAACTCCAGGGCTATATATGTTATGATGACTTACTCAGCCAATGTCTATCATTAACTATTAATATGAAATAAAAACTAAAATATAGTTTAATAGGTACCCATGAGAATCCATATTTTTTTTCTAACAGACATGCACATTTTCTTTTTCTTTAAAATTGTTCAGCTCTAAATTGGATTTTCCTTTAACAAAAAATCTTGTTACCAGGAAAAGTTGTGTTGGAAATGAAACGTACAGAACTAAAAGAGCCAAATTTATCTCCTGGCATTAGTCAATTAAAAAAAATCACAATTATATAGCAGAATTAGTTTTCAACAACTATTTGGTGCTATTGATAATAACTCCTGAGCTAGTTGTCAACTTTAAATAAAGGTGTTATTTCAAATATTTTGAAGACCCAATTGTAAATCCTTAAAGAATGTTAGAGTATAGAAGTGTATTTTTTTTTGTAGAGACAGAGTCTCACTTTATCACCCTCTGTAGAGTGCTCTGCCATCACACAATTCACAGCAACCTCCAACTTCCGGGCTTAGGCGATTCTCTTGCCTCACCCTCCCGACTAGCTGGGACTACAGGCGCCCACCACAACGCCCAGCTATTTTTTTCTTTTGCAGTTCAGCTGAGGCCGGGTTTGAACCCACCACCTTCAGTATATGGGGCCAGCGCCCTACTCGCTGAGTCACTGGCGCCGCCCAGAAGTGTATTTTTTTTCAAGGTAAAACTTTCTTGCCTTTAAGAGATTTCTGCATTAAATACAAGAAAATACGGTTGATTCAAATGCTTAATGAAAGATAGGTCTATCTAATTACATGTCTGATGAGGATATTCATAATATACTGTTAATATATGTTAAAATAACAGTGAGTGTGGACATATTAAGTTTTATATTTTATATTTGGTAGTAGAATAGCTTTCCCCATATTTCTTGTTTTAAATTTTCTACCCTGCTGTTGTCTTCTCGAGAAAAATTGGCTTTCCTAAAATGATGAGTTTCCAATCCTTAAGCATTCTCTCCATGATCCTAACCAATCAAAATTAAAAATATTTCAGCAAGTTGCTGAGGTATAAAAAGGAGTTTGTGAAGAGCATTACAGTATTTAAACGTGCTTAATTCACTTAATAAAACACAAGCAATTATCCAGCTTTCATTACACTGTAAGAACTCTGTATTCCTCAATATGACATTCCTCTGTGGTGGGTTATTGCACAGAAGATATTTCCATAGGTAACACATTAATGCTTGAGTGTTAGCACTTTCACAATTCTCAGAATTAAAAAATGAATCTGATATACTTGTGTCATTTACTTACTCATTGAATAATTATTAGGTAACTCAACGGAGTCAATGGATTATTCAGTAACAGGTACTTATTAACTACTGTGATGGGTCTTGGGAGATTAAATGACTTCTTATAAATAGCCACAATCTTTGTTTTCAAATAACTCAGAGTCTAGTTGGAGTGGTATACATTAATATTTAAAAATCATGCGCATACAAGTAAAACTCAAATATGAAAAGTGACACAGCAACCAGGTGCATAAAAAGTGTCTCTGAAGAGAAAGACTGTTTCATCTGCTTTATGATTTTGATGCTAACAATATAAAAACTTGGTCATTTCTTAGTCAACTTCCACAAAGTCATTTTGTATTTATTTAGGGCAGATAATTAAGGCAACTGTTTATGGGAGATCATGGAATAAGCTTCCAGATAAGTTTCTGGATCAAGTATACTGTACTTACAATTTACTTGCACATACTTTGGTGTTAGATCTCATGAGTTTAAAAAAATTGGGAGGATAGCTCTTAAAACAGGAGAGAGAAATAATTATTATGGCTAACATTTAGATTTACTTAATGTTTGCTCATACTTTGATGTGATTCGATTGTTTAAAATATTATTTCCCGAAGTGATTATATATGTTTTGTTTCCGTCTGCTTTTGCTTTCTTGACCTGTAAAATGACTTTACAACTCTAGTCAGAGATTGCTTTTAGCAAAACAATCATCTTTCCCCAAGGTTATAGCCCCACCAAGGAGTCTATTGTACCTGCCAGTAAATTTCTTCCTTGGTCATCAGAAATAAGACTAGATTAGATATAATTTTGTTCACCACAAATTGTTCCATTATTTTCAGATATAAAGTTTATTATTTGAATCAATAAATACTATTTTTGTATTTTAAAGAATATATTTTTAAATTAATTTTTCCAGTACAAACCTATAGTTTCTTTTCTCCATCAAAGTCATAGCTTTCAATAAGTTATAGAGGTGAAAATTAATCTGTGTGTCCAAGACCTTGAATTTTTTACTAGAATTTTAACACTATTCAATGGTATAGTCTAGGTTTTCTCTATTTATTATATTCTCAAAAAAAAAAAAAAGTAGGGACAGATTGCTGTCAGCACACTTGATAAATCTTTAACAGCTGCTCCTGTATTTTTTAATGTCAGGAAAACTTTATTTTCTTCTACCTATTTTAGCTACTCATTACTTTATACTTCTAAAAAAAGTGTGATCATCTTAAGAATACATATGGTTCATAGGATTTGGAAATTTAATGTCAATATATTAAGGCACTCGACTCCATTGAAAGACCAGAATTAACAGAAGTATTTTAAATTTTTTAAATTAAAAAGCTAGAAAATTGACTCATTGAAGACAGCATCAAATAAATATATTTGCTTTGCCTGAGGTGCTATCTCCAACAACTCATAATACATAAAAGATGTTAATAAATACCTGCTAAATGAATGACATTTGACCATGTACTTTACATTTTAACAGGTAACGTGATAACATTAGTCATCTCAGAGGATTTGTATCAAGCAGTTTACAACTCCAGTATAAGAAGAAAAGTTCATGAAAATATTAACATATCTTATGCTGATATTTATAAATATACATTTAGCCCAAAATAGGCTAATCCATACATACCATTATCAAAATATCTGACTGTTGAATTTCTGGATACACTGGGATCGAAATTTGCCATTAAAGGTGCTATGTACTGTGTCGCTGTGAGCATTCGATGTACAACTTCTCCAGTGTATATGAAACCTGTAATATAAAAAATAAGAAGTTAAGAAAGACAGGCCTAGATAAAATTAGAATTAAAATACTTCCAGTTCAACTACCATCATGTTTTGGAAATAAAATGTCATGGTAGGTTAAAAAAAAAAAAAAGAACATAATTAATGTCTTAATGTCTAACAATCCTTGGTCTAAATTAAGTAACACATGCTCATATAATTTCATAGTACTTAAGACTGGTAAGTCAGAAATCTGTAAGATGTACAATTCTAATTGTGGGAGAAATAACTATTATCTGGAAATAACTATTATCTTGAAGACATGATTAGGTTGAAAAATACTAATATAGTACTCTAAGGAATTCAAATATTCAATTTGCCACGATTAATCCCTTGTTATTTTCACACTAGCTCAAGGTGCAAGTCCTTTTTGTGAGTTCATTTGCTTTCATCCTATTTATTTTCATTTTCTTAAACTGTAGTCTCACATAGGATATTTTAGAAACCACACATGCTAAAATAAAGAAAATGCTTTAATCTTTTTTTTTTCTTGAAAGTTGAAAGGGAAGAATAATACCCGTGGCAAAGTTTTCAGATTCTCAGATTGCTCAGACTTTTATAACACTAGCAGGCTATCAAGCATTCAAAGTCTATATGTTTGCAGATAAGATGGTAAACCATTGATAGTGAATAAATGCCTCCCTGTTTAGAGAGTTATCAGTGCCAGCCTATTCTAACAGTTGGATAATGAGAGGGAATTTACTCTAGAGGTCTTTGGCTTTGCATTAACTCTCAATAGCTCCTATGCTGCAACTCTAACCCACTTTCAATTATTCACACTAGGTTTATTGACTTTGTCGATTATCCATGACAAATTGTTAATCCTATACTGGCTTCTTGCCTCCAAGGTCCTTAGCTGCTTGAAAGCAGAGTTAGCTCGGTGAATGTTAACTAATTTTAATATTAATCTAAAAAATACACAAGTAAGAATAAATACACAAATGCACATGCATTATGTTACCAAGTAAAATTGCCAAACAAAATGCAAAATAAATTATTTGTGACAATGCCCTGGCAATGATTGGCTAGTCAGGAGTTAACTAGATATCTGAGGCTACTGTAGATCATTTTTCTATTTTCACAATAATTAATAGAACAGGTGAGAACAAAGATAAAAATTTCTGCAAATGTCCTAGGGTTGAAGCAATAATAATAATAATAATAATAATAATAATAATGAAAGAAAAAAAAGGAAAAGAAAAATTAAGAATAAAATAAATAAATAAAATCCTGCCAGTAGTATGTAGCATTTAAACCTCAAAAAATGTTAAGCGTTGTTATCTCATCTTATAGTCTGAATAAAGGTTTTATTGGTATGTTATAGTTTTTACTGCTTCAAATTCTAAATTATGATGTCTAGGCATGTAATTGAGGAATAAATCTGTAGTTATTTACTTTGAGATTAATTTCTTTCCTTGGGGTAATATCTACTTTCCTTGGACTTTCAATTTTTCATCAAAGGCGTAATGGAACTCTAGCTATTTATCTTAAGAAGTATATTTTTAACTGGTTCAATCTTCAACATGGATGTTTTTGGGTTTTTGTTAGTGTTTTGAGACATGGTCTTTTTTGGCACAGGTGCTAGAGTGCCGTGGTGTCATCACAGCTCCTCACACCCTCACACTCTTGGGTTTACTCCTGCTTCAGCCCCCAAAGTAATACCTGGTCTGCAAGTGCATGCCCGATGCCTGTATTATTGTCTTTCTTTCCTTTTGTTTTTCTTTTTCATTCTTAAGCACCAAGAGGGCTCGCAAGGTTGCCAAGGATGATCTTGAACTCCTGGCCTCAAGCAATCTTTTTGCCTCAGTCCCCAAAGTGCTGGCATTACAGACATGAGCCACCATGCCCCACCTTCAACATGTACTAAGGCTATGAGAAATATACAATATGCAATATGAAAAATGGAGACAGACATGGATGGACACTTTCCACGTATGGAAAGCCCTCACATTTTTCCTTCATTACCTGTTTCTCACTTGCCAAGCACTATCCTTCAAAAGAAATCCTGGAGGTCTTAAGTAGAATTTCGTATATTTGCTATTTCACATAGTTCAAGTTTACTGAAAGATAGGGAGATACAGTCCTTGTTTTCATTATATTTCTCTCTAGATTTTTAGAGTCATACTCTTCATGTGTAAAATGCAATTACACATCCTTAAAATTATAAATATGAAGAGTGACTATTTTGCTTTTTTTCCTATCCTTACCAGCATTCTTTTATAATGTCATCATTCAAATGGATATGAAAATTCCATTGACACGATCTTTTTAAGGAAAACATCTGCATTATGCTCTGAAAGCTCTAGGTAGCCATTTCTCTATTCTCCATTCATTGTGTACTAATAGAAGAAACTATTTAACTTGGAGTACTAAGGGCAGTAATTCAAGGCAAGATCATTTTAAATCAATACAAAATCCATTCCTGAAAACAATTCTGTAAGAAAAGCATCAGGGATGCCTAGGAATTCATTGTTGTAAAATGCAGAACAATCTCAGACACTTAATTCTCACTGTTATTATTTAAATAAATAAAGAAATAAGATATTCATAGTATGTACTTTCCCCTCGATATCTCTATATAGATTTGTCGAGAAAGTAAACTTTACTCTTGATGGTTCAATTTTCAGAACTGATAACTACTGTTTCCTTTGAGCAGGAAAAAGTTTTTTAGATCCACACCATCTTAATTTTCAAAGGTGAAATTTCAAATTGTTTCCACAAAAGAAGTAGAAATATGAAAGCATTTGCTAACATGTAAAAACTAAAGTTATAGTTTATTTTTCTATGGTCGTGATATTAAAGCGAATAATATTTGCTGTTACTCTGAGTATTACAGCTGCTGTGACTACTATTAACAAGAAACAGCTAGAACAATCTTAACACTGACAGGTTAGGCACTACTATAATTATTACCACTGTCACCACCACCACAACCAAGGATTAATATGAAAAATAACGCAAGGAGGGAAAAAAAAAACTTTACTGCAAAATAAGTTTAATTTTGGTAATTGAGGGAATAATTGTTTTTCTCAACCGTACTGAAAATTAATTCATATCAATGTCTCAGGTTATTTCTTAATGATCAAAAGGAAGAGGCTTGACTAAGCAATGGGATCTATTTAGTTCTTTAATTTCTTCATTTTAAAATTATCATTTTAGCAAGGGGAAATAATTAAGAGGAAAGAAACTTTACAAGCTCTCTGAGATCAGGGAAATGTAATTAGGTATTATGTAAGAACCAGCTATGCAAAGCAATGTAACAAAAATTCTTCAAAACTTCAAAGGAACTTATAGCTACCAACACCTCACTGAGATGTTTATGTCTTTTCTTTGACTGTTCTGGGCATGCCTGCTTGTAGAGAGAAAAATATATCATTTTTTGTCTAGTTGTTCACATTTTGGAGATAACTTAAGCAATATATTTTCACCATTTTCTTTCAACTTACTAGGAATTTGAAGGGCTAATCACAAAATGTATCCTTTGCTGACTATGTGCTTCTAGAATAAATAGAAGGTATCTGTTCATCTGACTTTGTAGAAAAAAGGTCATTATCTGCCCACTAACCCAGGAATGGATGAACAAGCTGTGGTATGTGTATACCGTGGAATACTATTCAGCCATTAAAAAAGATGGAGACGTTACACCTTTTGTATTAACCTAGCGGAAGTGGAACACATTCTTCTTAGAAAAGCATCACAAGAATGGAGAAGCAAGAATCCTAGGTACTCAATTTTGATATGAGGACAATTAATGACCTAGTACACAATGGGGAGTGGGGAAAAGGCAGGGCAGAAAGATGGAGGAGGGGGGTGTCACCATGTGTGACTCACCTTTTGGGGGTGGGGCACAATTATAAGAGGGACTTTACCTAACAAATGCAATCAACGTAACCTGGTTCTTTGTACCCTCAATGAATCCCCAACAATTAAAAAAAAAGTGGTCATTATCCAGATGATTTGGCACTCAGATACCTTTATTTAAAAGAATCAAGGAAGAGAAACAAACGTGTTTCGAGTCTCAAATGCTAGCAAACATGCTGCCCTTAACTTTTGCCTTCACTAACGCTAGTAAATCTAGAGTCAAATTGTGAACTCAGTTATGATCAACTGATTTTGCTCTTGAACCTTGAAAAATGTCCTTGGACTACTTTCTGTAAGTGGTCTCTAGTCGCTTAAATAATCCAGTTTTATGTAAGCCTCAAAGACATTTGGGGATTCTATCATTGTTGGTCCTGTCATGAAGAAATCACACCCAATCATTCTGTTAACCACAATTATGTATATACTAACCAGAAATATTATTGTGATCCGAATGAAATTAACCAGTATCTATAAAGGCCTTTACTAATTACATTATTTTTATGTATCCCCTTTACTGTATCCTCATGATAACTCTAAAAAGAATGGTGTTATTGTCTTTATTTCTTCTCATTCAATGAAGTATTTAACAAGGGTGGGCAATGTGCCCAAAGCCACATGGCTAGAGTAAGTCTTGTGAATGGACATTTTATGGGCACTTCCCAGTAGATTTCAGAATTGATTATGTGTCCAGTCTTACATTAGGCACTGTGGAGGAAAGAAACAAAGTTGGATAGTATCCTTTTAACTCTCTTTAGGTCATTTCTAAGGCAACCACTCTGCAGGAAAGCTGACAACCCCCATACACAAGTTCAAAATGCAAATGGACAGTGGTTCCCAGAAGTAGACGCAAGTCCTCAATGTCATCAATAGGTTCTTGGAAACACTGAGTTAAAACATGTGATGAAATCAATTTTGCCACAGGATCCTTGATAGGAACAAGAGTTAAGTTCATACTTATTTCTGGTAATAAATAAATAAATACTTATTTCTGGTAATAAAAACGACACCAAATTTCTCAGTGAAAGCCAAAACTCTTACAACAATAAACATGGAAATAAATGTGAGCTCTACTTTTAAGAAAGGTTAATAAAAACAAGTACAGATGTACAAGTGCCCCATCTCAAGGCACACACACACATGCACACACGCAGTTACTCACTGGAGGCCATTTAGACCCGTCAATGAACCTAATATGTATATCTTTGGGATGTGGGAAGAAATGGGGGTCCCGTGGAGAAAACTTACAAAACATGGGAAGAATGTGCAAACTCTACCCAGCTAGTGGCCCCAGCAAGCAAGGAATCACTATTTTTTCCTCAGCAACATTATAATGAAATGATGTTGAATGAAATAATTTTATTCAAAGACCCACTAGATACTTTCCCTCACGGAATTTTATACTTAAATAAGGACTTTGAGGAAGGAAAGACATGCTCTGTGTAAAAATTCTAGTACCCAGGCCTCAGAGCTGAGTGGTGATCACCTTACATCTTGCTATCTTTTTGTATTGCCAAAGCCTATTCTTTTAACTGGAAGATTTTATGAATAGCTTTAAATTATATTCCTTTGTGGCAATCCACAAAATGACACAAATTGGTAGGGAAATGGCACATGACTAGAGAGAATCTGTTCCTTGTTAGATTCAAACTATTACTTAGTGGTGTGACTAAGTCAGTTAAACAATTCACCCCTCTGTGCCTCAATTTCCTACTCTGATAAATGGGGTGTAATGGAGCCAATACTGTTGGGTTACTGTGGTGGTTAAAAGAGCTGCTATTAAAGAAAAGTGTTTCAAGATTTGCAGAAAACCAGTTGCTTAATTTTTACTCTTTGAGATCTTTTATGTCAAATGTATCCTAGTATTGTGGACTTATACTACGATGGTTATAAGACTTTAAAATTGTCCTTGGGACTGAATCATATGTTTCTATCTGCATTATTCCTGTGTGGGTTAAGGTCCATCATTGATCCTAACTACAAGGTAATAGATAATAAAGGTCTGAATGTTCTTGGTTTGATATACTTTCCCTTGAATTCTGATAGGGTAAGTGCTTTGTAAAAATATTCACCTCTTACTGGTTGCAAATGGTTGTTGTGTTTAATTGGAAGTGTCATAGTAATGAGAGAACCATGAAGAGGCTATAATTGCTTGTGAAACACTCTGTAAAACTTTCATGTGGAAGGCACTACATCAAATATTTCACTTGATCATCTTTTAGTCTGGACCTCAGAGGGAAGGCTGGAGGTGATGGGTTTGCCTGCAGGGCATTGAATATTTGTAGTGTGAATATCTGACGCGTGTGCTGTTATCTTTATGCATTAGTCAAATCTGAAATTTATGACATTTTATCCATAAAGATTTGGAGAACAGCTTCCTCATCCTTATCTCTCATTAACCACACACATATATTCTACCTATGTTCATGAAGAATTGAGTTATTGAACTGGGCAATGTTTGTGGTTACTATTTTGTCAGCTGATCAGGGTGGTTGGACAACTTGCCTGACACAAACAAATGAAGTCCAACCATCAATCAACTTAAGTTTCGCACAAATCTTATTTTATAAGTGCAGAACATTTTCGCATGCTATAAACTACCTTTATAAAGACAAATACTTGTATATAATTCAGTCAGCCTTTTACCTAAAACCATACATGGCAGCAATTGCTAATTTGAAAATCTAAAGTTGTAGTAAATTATCTGGTAGTATAACTGCCGGCCAGCCACAGGTATCGTTAACAGGCTTCCTCTGCACTAAATTTTGCTGATATACTACTTAGGTCACTGTGAAGATACTGGCTTCTATACGCAGGTTAGATTGTTAATTTAAGAAAAACATGAGGAAGTAATAGAAGCACCCTGAACCTCATGTGAACTTACTAACCACTAGGTTCCTAGAAAGAAACCCATAATATTATCAATCACCCAGTATTTTCCCTTTACTGGTTTCCAATCTGCTATCAAGTTAAAATATATCAAGGACATTTTTTATACTAAAATATACCCACTAGTTCTTAAAGAAAGAACGCACAATGTTGTCAGTCACCAAATACTTTTTCCTACATCATCAAACCTTCTTCTATTTGCTGAATATTCTAGACATACCTCAGGTTAAAAATCAGGGAAATTTAAAGTAGTACCTAGCAGAAGGATATTTATTATCCCTTTGGAATTCTTGCTCAGAATCCAGGCTCTAGTTTACAAAAACAAATTTTATTCTACAGTTTTGAAATAACTACACTTCCCTAACTCCCCTTCTTCCAGAAAGGTTTTTGTTGTTCACCATGATTTAGACATTTCTAGGAAAGGCAGAGCTCTCATCTCTTAATTTTTCCAGAATCCGTCCAAGTCAGGCCATGAAATATCCTGAATGTGCTGACAATCTCTTCTTGTCTGGCTCTTTTCAGGGCAAGAGAACTATCATTGACCCAGATAAGAAGGAGGCTAAAGCGAGTAGAAGAGCTTTACTTTCTCAAAGACAGCCATCCGCATTGAACAACCAGTCCCAAACCAAGGGCCTTCTTTTCTTCTCAAATAACTAAAGTATACCAACCATTTCCTTAGATGGTTTGGCTTTCAAATGCCTTAGCATTTACCTTACAGATCCAAGCTAGTACCATATATATACTGTTGAATATATGTGTGTGTAGGTATATACAGACACATGCACATACACACATGTAAGTGTGTACATACATAAACATACGTGGCACAGGCATAACAGTTTGTGTGTTATGTATTGGGCATATAAATATCTTTTACACATATGTCACCTATATTTTATTGTGTAACAAAATTGACTGCATTTTATAATTATTTAGATACACACACGCACACACATATACAGAGGGTGCCAAAAAAATGCATACACACTTTAAGAAAGGAAAAATTATAATATACAATGTATTCATACACCAATAACTTTTGTTATCTTCTACGCTGTATCTTGCAACTCTTTTAATTGCAGAAGTTGAGCATGACTTGAGTATTACAATTTTAATACAGTTTTTTTTTCCTTTCTTAAAATGTGTCTGTGTTTTTTGGCACCCTTAGTAAGCAGTTCTCTCCATGGGAAGGCAGATTGTGGTGGAAAGGTCCAGATTTGAGTCCTTCTTTGTCTCTTACAAGCTGTATGACCTTGTGGTATCACCAACTCATTGAGTTGCAATTTCTGCTGTCAAATTAGGCCCACGTTAACCTCTTAAAACAATATTTTTGTATTTAAAAAAAAAAAAAAAAGGCAACACAAGTGCAGCCACAGCTCACGCACTCAGCACAGTACGTGGCACATCTGCCCTGTTGGCCAATGTCCTTTGAAAGGCAGGGTTCCGTTGAGGCTCTGTCTGCAGCGCCTTGATCCCTGTTTGTCCTCTCCCGATCTCTGCAATCCTATGGTCAGGCTCACACCTCAGTGATATTTCCATCCTCCTTAAGACACACACCCTTTTGCGACCTCAGACTTGTGACTGTGACATTTTCACAGCTGTTTCAGTCTCCTGGTCCCTTAAAGTGATGGTGTGGGAGCTCTCTAGTTAGCCCTTATCCAAGACAACAAACAAGTTGATTTTTTTCTAATCCTTCTATCACTTGGACGTCATCAGGCAGTTGTGTTTCCTTGGCTCGGATTAGGCTCAGAAATTCATTGCAATCTTCCCTGAATGCTTACTCTGACTTCTAGGAGCTGGGATTATTAGTAATTTAAATCGAGATTTCCACAACATTCTTAGACCCTCAATGGAAGGTGGCAATACCATTCCCCTAACATTCCTAGTGCCAGTGGGTATTAGGAAATCGGTGTCTGGGGTTGACTGCCACTATGACTGGTGGACACTGCTAGGATCCAGTTGAGAAAGGCAGTTCTTTGTCTTTTCTTTTGAGATAGAGTCTCACTTTGCTGCCCCTGTAGATTGCCATGGTGTCACAGCTCACAGCAACCTCAAACTCTTGGGCTTAAGCAATTCTCTGGCCTCAGCCTACCAAGTAGCTGGGACTATAGGCGCCCGCCACACACCCATCTATTTTTGGAGACAAGGTCTTGCTCTAGCTCAGGCTGGTCTAGAACCTGTGCACTCAGGCAATCCACCCACCTCAGCCTCCCAGAGTGCCAGGATTACAGGCATGAGCTATCACGTCCGGCCGGGAAAGGCAATTGTTAAACATTTTACTTTTGCACAATGAAGAATTGTTCTATCCAGATGCCAGCTACAAGAATTACTGACAGTTGAGAAAATGCAAGTTGTCGCTGGTTTCCATGGTAGCCCTCCACTGTACCACCCTCTCATAAATCAAGCATGATCGCTACATCAGAAATGCATTACCCTTTCGGTTCAAGTCAGCATGGTCTCTTAAACTCTCCCTCAGGTTCATAGCTTCCTCCTAAGTATATTTTTCTATTGATACATACTTCTAAATCAGTTCTCCCAGGAGTATCATTTATATTCAGGCAACATTTAATTCTCAAAGAGTTTCTTGTTTTTTTTTTTTTTTTT
>CAUYRH010145049.1:0-13424 GCA_963574655.1 Perodicticus potto
GCTTGAGCCCAGGAATTGGAGGTTGCTGTGAGCTGTGATGCCACGGAACTCTATCCAGGGTGATAGCTTGAGGCTCTGTCTCAAGCCTGGGCAAAGAATGAGACTCTGTCTTAAAAAAAAAAAGAAAGATAGGAAGAAAGAAATGAAAATCTATCCAGCCCAATAGGAAGGGAAGGGATCTAGCAAAACAAGAAATCTAAAATCTAGTTATTTGCAGGTTATTCTGTGTAATCTGCTGATTTATAAATGTAGGTAATAATTCATATTTATTTCTTTTTAATTACAAATTTTTTTGAGACATAGAGTCTTACTTTTGAGCCACAGGCACTGAGCCTAGGATTGTTTCTTGTTTTGGATTTTTCCCGGCAGTGGATCTAGCAGATGTCTATGCAAACATGGCCTTGTGAGGGAGAAGGACTTGAAGTGAGGGCCCAAGGCCCAGCAGTAACTGCCCTTTTTTTCTGGATGGCTTTTTTTCTGACTGGTTCCGTCTTCAACTTGCTCTTTGCCAGGATGTGGTGGAGCGAGTGGAGGCGGCAGCTAGGACAGGTCCAGGTGAGCCATGCGCTCCATGCCTCCGCTGTGAAGCACAGGGCCCTCAGCCTCCAGCTGCGGGTAAGTCCAGTCGACATGGGTTTTGGCATCCTCTGTCTACGTTGTCTAACCCACACCCACAGAGGGCAGACTCCCCCAAGGAAGCCGTCAAGCTGCTGCCTCTCTCCTGGGTCCTTCCAGCAGCTCAGGTTGAGGAGCGGGTAGAGGGAAGAGGCAGTAGAGAAGACTGGGCTTATGTTAGAGGTTTCTTTTAAGGAACCACTAGCTTTGGGTCAATTATAAAGGTCTGAGTCCTGTGTCAAAACTATGGTGTGGTAAAACGTTCTTATCCTTTAACATATTCTCTGAATTCCTGTCACTGTTTTGTGTCTGCTGGGTACTTACAGAGCTGCCAAGTAAGTCATAGAAAATAGAACAGGGAAGAGGGAATAAAGGAATTGCTTGCTACCAAATTTAGGGGTAATATCTTTTTGGGGGGCGGTTACCTATTCTCAGACATGATCATAGCTCACTACCTGGGCTCAAGTGATGGGACTCTAGGGATGGCCACTATACCTGCTAATAGCTTTTAAATCTGACAACAGATTGCATGGTTCATACATATATATGGTGATCATATGTAAATAGCATATATAGTCATCTAGATCAGAAATGAGCAAACTCTGGGTGCTTCCTATTTTTGTAAATGAAGTTTTATTGGGATGCCACTGACATTCATAATTATGTATGAGCTGTTTCAGGCTACAAGGGCAGAGTAGAGTAGTTAACAACAGAGATCTTTTTTTTTTATAGAGACAGTGTCTCATTTTATCGCCCTCGGTAGAGTGTCCTGGCGTCACACAGCTCACAGCAACCTCCAACTCCTGGGCTTAGGCGATTCTCTTGCCTTACCCTCACAAGTAGCTGGGACCACAGGTGCCCACCACAATGGCTGGCTATTTTTTTGGAGCAGTTCAGCCGGGGTCGGGTTTGCACCCGCCACCCTCGGTACATGGGGCCGGTGCCCTACTCACTGAGCCACAGGTGCCGCTCAAAAACAGAGATCTTATGCTGTGCAAAAACTAAAATATTTGTTATCTGACCCTTTAAGAAAAAGTTTGCTGTCCCCTGAACTGGTAAGTTCTTCTGAGACAATGGCAAGGAAATAAGACACAGATGTCTATAATAACAAAAGCAATAGCTTTTATTGTGGTCTTGCTTGTGCTAGTTGCTGGACTAAGCGCTTTACATGCATTATCTTATTTAATTTTCATAATTTTTTTTTTTTTTGAGACAGAGCCTCAAGCTGTCACCCTGGATAGAGTGCGGTGGCATCACAGCTCACAGCAACCTCCAATTCCGGGGCTGAAGTGAGTCTCTTGCTTCCGCCTCCCAAGTAGCTGGGACTACAGGCGCCTGCCACAACGCCCGGCCATTTTTTTGGTTGCAGCCGTCATTGTTGTTTGGCAGGCCCAACAACTTTTTTTTTTGAATGAAGTGGTGTCACAGCTCACAGCAACCTCCAACTCTTGGGCTCATGTGATTCTCTTGCCTTAGTCTCCCAAGTAGCTGGGACTACAGGCACCCACCACAATGCTCAACTATTTTTGCTCAGGCTGATACTGACCTTGTGAGCTCAGGCAATCCACCTGCCTCAGCTCACAGAGTGCTATGATTACAGGTGTAAGCCACTGTGCCCAGTCTGTTATTAGCTGTCTCAAAAAAAAAAAAGTTTGCGATAACAGATTTGTTTAAATATTTTTAGTACTAGCACTTTTTCATGGTTTGAGGGTAGATTTAACTATAAAAACAGCCAAAAGTCATTCAGAGTCAAATGTAATGAAAAATATGAATAATCAAGATAATGCTCATATACAAAACTATACAAGGCTCTTAAATAAGCCCCAGACTTCACTGTGTGGATTATAATAATGCCTCATGTTTGATAAGTACTATATGGTTTCCCTAGAGTTACACTTCAGTGTTCCTTTTTTTGTTTTTTTGAGACAATCTCACTTGGTCGCCCTCAGTAGCGTGCCATGGCTTCACAGCTCACAGCAACCTCAAACTCTTGGGCTCAAGCGATTTTCTTGCCTTAGCCTCCTGAGTAGCTGGGACTATAGGTGCCTACCACAACACCTGGCTATTTTTAGAGATGAGGTCTTGTGGTGTCTCAGGGTGGTCTTGAACTCGTGAGTTCAGGCAAACCACCTGCCTCAGCCTCCCAGAGTGTTGGGATTACAGGTGTGAGCCACTGCAACTTGTCTTACACTTCAGCATTTCTCTTAATCCACACGGCATTTCTGTATACTAGCCAGGGCAGACATTATGAGATTCATGAACTTTTAGTAAATGAAATTAGTATTTCAAATATAGAAAATGTAAAATATAAAACATTTATAAAAATTTTAATAGATACCCAAGTACCCATTTATTTATTTGTTTATTTATTTATTTTTGAGACACAGCCTTAAGCTATCACCCTGGATAGAGGTGGCATCACAGCTCACAGCAACCTCCAATTCCTGGGCTCAAACGAGTCTCCTGCCTCCACCTCCTAAGTAGCTGGGACTACAGGTGCCCGCCACAACGCCCGGACATTTTTTGGTTGCAGCCGTCATTGTTGTTTGGCAGGCCTGGGCTGGATTCGAACCTGCCATCTCAGGTGTACGTGGCTAGCGCCTTAGCCCATTGAGCCACAGGCGCTGAGCCCCAAGTACCCATTTAAAAGGTGTTAGCATTTTCTATACTTGCTGCAGAATTTTTTGAAGTATATAATGGACACTGCCAAAGCCCTCCCTTGTGTTTCTTCTGCTGCCTTTCCTCCTCAGAAATAGCCACCATTCTGATTCTGGTATGATTGTTTTCCTGTATTCTTTTTTTCTTGTTAAAATGCATGAACACATCCATGTAGTGTATGCCTATAGTCCCAGCTATTTGAGAGGCTGAGGCAGGAAAATTACTTGAGGCCAGCCCAGACACCATAGCAAGACCCTGTGTCCAAAAAGAAAAAACAAAGAATAAATGTTTTTGCTCTGTGTAGTTAAGAACATTTATGAATGGTGTCATACTGTACATTTACTATACAGCTTATCTTTTTTTTTTTTTTGAGACAGAGTCTCACTTTGTCAATAGAGTGCTATGGCTTCACAGTTCACAGCAACCTCCAGCTCCTGGGCTTAGGCGATTCTCCCGAGTAACTGGGACTACTAGGTGCCCGCCACAACATCCAGCTATTTTTTTGTTGCAGTTTGGCCGGGGCTGGGTTTGAACCCACCACCCTCGGTATATGGGGCCAGTGCCCTACTCACTGAGCCACAGGCACCGCCCAGCTTATCTTTTTTTAATACAACAGGATTATCCATGTGCAGAAGCAGATATCTATATTTTTTTTTTTTTGAGACAGAACCTCAAGCTGTCACCCTGGAGAGAGTGCTATGGCATCATAGCTCACAGCGACCTCCAATTCCTGGGCTCAAGCGATTCTGCTGTCTCTGCCTCCCAAGTAGCTGGGACTACAGGCGCCCACCACAACGCCTGGCCATTTTTTGGTTGCAGCCGTCATTGTTGATTGGCAGGCCCGGGCTGGATTCGAACCCGCCAGCTCAGGTGTACGTGGCTGGCACCTTAGCCCATTGAGCCACAGGTGCTGAGCCAGTAGATATCTATTAACTATATATCATGCCATTGTATGAATAAGGCACACTTTATCTGCTCACCTACTGATAGACTATTGATTACTTGTTTGCAATTGCAAACAGTGCTGTAGAAGCATTTTTTTTTTTTTTTTTTTTTTTGCAGTTTTTGGCCGGGGCTGGGTTTGAACACGCCACCTCTGGCATATGGGGCCGGTGCCCTACTCCTTTGAGCCACAGGCGCCACCCTGTAGAAGCATTCTTAAGCATATATTCTTACGCAAGTGTCTAAGTGTTTCTCTAGTCTTGTTTGTGTAATTGAAATTGCTGGGTCATTGGGTTTTCATCTTTTGGTCCTTACTATCACCCAATTGTTCTTCAATGGTGTGCCAATTTACATGCTAATGTTTCCATTTAGATTTCTTTCAGCTTCCTCAACACTTTACATTTCCAGAGTTCATCATTTTAACGAGTTTTATAGTTGTAAAATGGTAGCTCATTACTGCTTTGATTTATATTTTACTGATTCCTAGTGAAGCCAAGCCTCTTTTCATACACTTGCCATCTGGTTTTCTTTTTTCTTTTTTTTTGAGACAGGGCCTCAAGCTATTACCCCTAGATAGAGTGCTGTGGCATCACAGCTCACAGCAACCTCCAACTCCTGGGCTTAAGCAATTCTCTTGCCTCAGCCTCCCAAGTAGCTGGGACTATAGGTGCTCCCCCGCAACGCCCAGCTAGTTTTTGGTTGTAGTTGTCAGGCAGGCCTGGGCTAGATTTGAACCCACTAGCTCTGGTGTATGTGACTGGCGCCTTAGCCGCTTGAGCTACAGGTGCTGAGCCTTTTTTTTTTTTTTTTTTTTAATTTAAGACAGAGTCTCACTCTGTCACCCTAGGTAGAGTGCTGTGGTATCACAGCTCACAGCAACCTCCAATTCCTGGGCTTAAGCAATTCTCTTGCCTCAGCCTCCCAAGTAGCTGGACTACAGGTGCCCACCACAGCTATTTGGAAAACAGCTATTTGAAAAACAGTAGTTGTCAGGCAGGCCTGGGCTAGATTTGAACCCACCAGCTCTCGTGTATGGGACTGGCGCCTTAGCCGCTTGAGCTACAGGTACTGAGCCTTTTTTTTTTTTTTTTTTAAACACAGCTATTTTCTTGTTGCAGTTGTCATTGTTGATTTTAGCTGGCCCAGGCCAGGTTCGAACCTGCCAGCCTCGGTGTATGTGGCCGGCACTCTACCCACTGAGCCATGGGCACTGCCGCCATCTGGTTTTCTGCTCTTGAGATTGTTTGCATCCCTCACTTGTGTTTTTCTGTGGGGTTGCTTGGCTTTCTCTTACTGATCTGTAGACTTTGTTGTGGATTCTGCTTACTGATTCTCGTTATACCTGTGGTAGGTTGCAGGTGCTTCCAGTCTGTTGCTTTTTTGCTTTGTTTACGGTGTTTTTTTCATACAGGTGTCAATAATTTTAGCCTAAAGATTTTCTTTTATCTTATAGTTTAACCTTTAATATAGTTTGGGTTTAATTTTATAAATTGTGTAGAAGGAACAGGCTCTTTATCGTTTTCCATATGGATAACTAATTTGTCTACCACTATTTATTGATTAGTACATCTTTCACTTTCTTATACTGATTATTAATCCACCTCCATTATAGACCACAGTCTCACGTATTCATGAGTCTGTGTCTAGGCTCTCTCAACTGTTTGTCTCTGAGCTAATACCATACTGTTTTAGTTACAATTAACGAAGCAGGTAAGAAAGTATAGATTCTTTTTTTATTAGAAACAGAGTCTCACTTTGTTGCCCTCCATAGAGTGCTGTGGCGTCACAGCTTATAGCAACCCGTAGCTCTTGGGCTTAGGCGATTCTCTTGCCTCAGCCTCCCGAGTAGCTGGGACTACAGGCGCCTGCCACAACACCAGGCTATTTTTTTCTTGCAGTTTGTCCGAGGCTGGGTTTGAACCTGCCACCCTCAGTATATGGGGCTGGAGCCCTACTCCCTGAGCCACAGGCGCTGCCGGAAGGTATAGATTCTTGAGTCAGGCTGCCGGTGGAAATTCTGCCTCTATGGCCTGAGCTTTGTGCCTTTGAATGAGTTACTTACCTTTCCATACCTCAGAATTGTTATCAGTAAGTAGATCCTAATAATACCTACTTCACGAGATTATTAAGGCTTTTGTGTGATATGTGTGATGTGCTTAAGGAAATATTCAATAAATGTTAGTTGTTAATTACTGTTTCCACCAATATATAGCTTTTAAGTCTCTGTGGGAAAGGATATTCTAGATTTGGGGGTTTTTTTCCTTAACTTGTCTAGATTCTTCTTATTAATTTTCAGATTGACTCATCAATTTCTATAACAAAGCCTACTAGGATCTTTATTATAATATCCTGACTTTTTACATTAGGTTATGAGAAGTGTAATGTTTATAATATTGAGTCATCCCATCAGTGAACTTGATATATCTCATGATATATTGGCAAGCATGAGAGGGAGGATATGAAGGGTGAGGTCATGAGGTAACAGGGAGCCATACCACAGGCTTTGGTTTTTATTCCAGGGGAGGTGGGGAGCTGTTGGCTCTGAGCAGAGGAAGGATAGGATTGCACCTTCTCTTAAAAGGACCCTCGGGCAGTGCCTGTGGCTCAGTGGGTAGGGCGCTGGTTCCATATACCGAGGGTAGCAGGTTCAAACCCAGCCCCACCCAAATTGCAACAAAAAATAGCCGGGCATTGTGGCAGGCGCCTTTAGTCCCAGCTACTCAGGAGGTTGAGGCAAGAGACTCACCTAAGTAAGAGCTGGAGGTTGCTGTGAGCTGTGATGCCATGGCACTCTACCGAGGGCAATAAAGTAAGACTCTGCCTCTAAAAAAAAAAAACAGGACCCTCTGGTTCATAGTATCCTGCCTTTGGAGTAAAAAAGGGAAGGAGATATATGAGAGTGTGTGTGTGTGTGTGTGTGTGTGTGTGTGTGTGTAATATTTCAAGAAAAAAACAATGGAAAAATACGGTTGAGAACTTTGGCTCATGCCTGTAATCCTAGCACCATGGAGGCCAAGGCAGGAGGATTGCTTGAGGCCAGCCTGAGCAAGAGCAAGACCCTGTATCTCAAAAAAGTAGAAAAAAAATTAGTTGGGCATGATCATGCATGCCTGTCTATAATCTCAGCTACTCAAGAGGCAGAGACAGGAGAATTGCCTGAGCCCCGAAGTGTGAGGCTGCAGTGAGCATTGATATGTCACTATCCTAGATAACAGAGTAAGACCCTGTCTCCAACCAGTCACTCAGTAAATCAATACCAAGGCCTTAACCCCAAAATGGTTGCCTATAGAGAGAGGGAGAGAATAGTGTGGAAATAGAGTACTTATATTTATTTACTTCATTGTATAGTTTTAACTTTGGAACCATATAAATATTTTAATTAAGCAAAAGTAAGTCAAAAAGCTATCCCTAGATGGCTGGATCCAAAGGCTCACGCCTGTAATCCTAGCACTCTGGGAGGCCAAGGTGGGTGGGTAGCTTGAGCTCACGTGTTCAAGACCAGTCTGAAAAGCGAGACCTGAAAATAGAAAAACCGAGGCAAAAGAATTTCTTGATCCCAAGAGTTGGTGGTTGCTGTGAGCTGTGATGCTACGGTACTCTACACAGGGTAACAGCTTGAGATTCTGTCTCAAAGAAAAAAAAAAAAGCTAAGCTGTAGATTTTTAAAACAAACTGAAACAACATGAGATCAAATTTATGGCAATGATTACACAGAAAATAATTACTTCAAGTAACTAACTTCAAAATACAATAATTTGAATAATGTATTCAAAAGATACAAAGAACTCCTGGGGGGTGCCTGTGGCTCAGTGAATAGGATGAGGGGGGCTGTACCTTGGGTGGTGGGTTCGAACTCAGCTCCAGCCAAACAGCAATAAAGAAATAGGCATTGTGGCTGGCTCCTATAGTCCCAGCTACTTGGAAGGCTGAGACAAGAGAATCGCCTAAGCCCAAGAGCTGGAGGTTGCTGTGAGCTGTGACGCTATAGCACTCTACAGAGGGCAACAAAGTAAGACTCTGTCTCTTAAAAAAAAAAAAAAAAATCCACAAAGAACTCCTAAGAAATCTAAAACCATATTCTGTGGTCTCATCGTTACTAGCAGGTTTGGAATTATTATGTTGAAAATATTATTGCTACATTGTAAGATGAAACAAGTAACCATGGCAGTGTCATTAGAAATCAAGATTTTCAGTGTAAAAGAATGATCACAGGTGTTAAAAAAATCAATGAATTAAATAAAATCTATAATCTGAAATTGGAACTATAAATATCACTATGAACTCATGATTTTTTTAATCTTAAAAAATGAAGTTCTAACTCTATTTACTGGAAAGACTTAGAAGCAGTGGTATAGTGTAGCACGGTAACATCCCCAGTGCCCCAGTTGTGGTCTCTACTATTTCCCACTAAAAGGAACTAGGGCTTTTTGGAGAAATGGCTGATTATAGATCCGGGGCAGGAAATAGACAAGGCTAGAATATAGTGTGCTGAAAAGTAAGGAAATTAAGAAAGAATAATGGGGTGTGTCAGAAGGATTCAAGAACCAGTTTGAAAAGGTTCCCAGGGCTTAAGGTAGAAAAATTCGAGCAGGAGTAGCAGCAGCAGCCGCTAGGCACAATGGTTTATGCCTGTGGTCCAGCTAGTTGGTAGGCTGAGGCCTGAGGATCACTTGAGCCCAACAGATGGAAAACACATAAAATATATATAAAACATGTCAAATATATAAAAAATCTTGCATTTAAAATGATTTTGAAAAATAGAGGAACTCATTAGTCAGGAGTTTGAGTTGTTAGGGCATTGATTCAATTATTTGAAAATTAAGGTAAAAAAAAAAAATCAAGCATTTATCCTACCTTTCCTGTACAAACTGTACATAGGTCACTTCCAAGAAACACAGTCAACAGCATCCTTTCTGATTCCCTTGTGCAAGTTTCAACTTGCTCAGCTTATCAGTGTTGCTGATTCATTTCCATCTCTGTGGATTTAATGTTTCTTGATTTTTGTGTGTGTCAAAACTTTCATAATGACCCACATTATGCAGCAGGAATTCTATAATTAAAAAGTTCCCGCTTTGATCCCTCAGTGAGGACATGGATCTGCACAGCGTGTGATAAGGAAATGTAGGAGGGATCGGGCTAACCACCATCTAAGGCCACCAAGCCATCTTGGCATTGCCACAACTACGACAGCCAGATGTGAGGTGCTTCATGGTACTATGCAGCCGGAAGGTACTTGGCCACACTCATGAAGCATTCTTGCCTGAAAAACTAAATGTGATTCGGGGCAGTGCCTATGGCTTAAAGAAGTAGGGTGCCGGCCCCATATGCTAGAAGTGGTGGGTTCAAACCCAGCCACGGCCAAAAACTGCAAAAAAAAACAAAACTAAACGTGATTCCAGCCAAGCCCCACACAAATGTTTCAGTTTATGGGAAATACAAGAGTCAGAGGAACAAACAAGCAGCCAGATCCAAAATGTAGAACATTTTATAAGAAAAGTGACTTTGTTTTTTTAATAGATTGGTGGCGTGAAAGAAATAAAAGGTAGGGAGAGAAACTGTCATGTATAAAGAAGAGATATAAGTGACATAACAGACAAAAGAAACTGAAAAGGACCACTCTGGCTGTTGTTTTAACAGTAGATTATCTGTATGAAAGAGAATAGGTAAAGATGAAAACAGGGAGAATAGCTAAGAAGCTGTGTCAAAATTCCAGGTGAGGCTCAGCGCCTGTAGCACAGTGGTTACGGTGCCAGTCACAGACACCGAGGCAGGCAGGTTCGAACCCAGCCTGGGCCAGCTAAACAACAATGACAACTGCAACAAAAAATAACCAGGCATTGTGGCGAGTGCCTGTAGTCCCAGCTACTTTGAGACTGAGGCAAGAGAATCACCTAAGCCCAAGAGTTTGAAGTTGCTATGAGCTGTGACACCACCGCACTCTACTGAGGGTGACATAATGAGACTCTGTCTCAAAAAAAAAAAAAAAATTCCAGGTGAGAATTTAGACAAGGATGATAGCAAATGGTGGTTGGATTCTGGATATATTTTGTAGGTATAATCAAAAGTATTTGCTAATGGATGACGAGATATGATGTTTCAGAGAGAGAATCCAAGATGACTCCCAGGTTTTGGTCTAAGCAACTGGAACAGTGGAGTTTTCATTTACTTAAATGGGGAAACCTGAGAGAGAGGCAGATTTGTGAAAAAGGTTAGGAGGAGGGAGCTGTGTTTTGAACTGCTTGTCGCCAGCCTGATAGGCCTGTGAATATCCACCGGGAAATGTCAAGGAGGCAGGGGAATGTTATGTGTCAGTGTGTTGAGGACAGGTACAGGCAGAAGATGTAAATTTGGGAGTCCTCAGCAGGCTTACTCTTTAAAGCCACAAGAGTAAGCGAAAGAATAAAGGGAGTGAGTGTAACTAGAAGAGGGGCCCCAAGGCTGAGCCTTTTGAGGTGAGTGGGGAGAGTGAGCAACCGGACCAGAAGAGGGTCCTGGAGGCATCCTGGCAGCAGCAGAAGGAAGGAGTGACGCTTTGTCAGAAGCTTCTGGCAGGTCAGGGGAGGTGAGGACTCTGAGATATGACCTTTGGATTGAACAACGTGGAGGGTACGTTAGTGCATTGATAAGAACAGTTTCAGTAAGCTGGTGGGAGAGGGTTCAAGAAAGTCTGTCTGGGAGACGAGAAAGTTCTTTTCAAGTTTTCTTGAGGAGTTTAGAAAGGAAAGAACTAGAGAGCTGGCTGGATGGCAAAGGGTGTTGCTTTGTCTGAGAATCCCTGGTTTATTCCTTTCAGGAAGTAGTTTTGTGACAGTAATGTTTTTTCTCCCCCCAACTTTTTATTTTTGGCAAATATTACATGACAAAAAGTGTGGATACTGTATATGCTTCAGTTAGTTTAACCCAGGGGTCCTCAAACTATGGCCCGCGGGCCACATGAGTTGGTGTGAATTGTATTTGTTCCCGTTTTGTTTTTTACTTCAAAATAAGATATGTGCAGTGCGCATAGGAGTTTGTTCATAGTTTTTTTTTTAAACTATAGTCTGGCCCTCTAGTGGTCTGAGGGACAGTGAATTGGCCCCCTGTTTAAAAAGTTTGAGGACGCCTGGTTTAACCCATTGTTATTGTATTGTCACATTTGCTTTTCCTAAGTATACAAATAAATGTTCTTATTTTTTCTGAACTACTTTAAAATTGTAGACATAAAGTTTATCCTAAAGCTTGCCTTCTATAAAAAAGGACATTCTCCCACATAATCACAATATCATTATTACATCCAAGAAATTTAATACTGATATGATAATATATAATATATAGTTCATATTAAACCTTTATCAATATACTACTTTTTTAAAATTTTGAGACAGAGTCTTGCTTTGTCACCTGGGCTAGAGTGCCATGGTCTTTTTTTTTTTTTTTTAAAAGAGACAAGAGTTTCACTTTGTCGCCCTCGGTAGAGTATTGTGGTGTCACAGCTCACAGCAACCTCTAGCTCTTGAGCTTAGGCAATTCTCTTGCCTCAGCCTCCTGAGGAGCTGGGACTACAGGCTCCCGCCACAACGCCCTGCTATTTTTTTGTTGCAGTTTGGCCGGGCCTGGGTTCAAACCCACTACCCTCTGTATATGGGGCTGGCATCCTACTCACTGAGCCACAGGCACCGCCTGAGTGCCATAGTCTTAGCCTAGCTCACAGCAATCTCAAACTCCTGGGCTCAAGCGATCCCCCTGCCTCAGCCTCCTGAGTAGCTGGGATTACAGGTGCCCACCACAACGCCCAGCTAAATATATTACTATTTTTATTTTTAGTCCAGAGTCCAATCAATTATCCATTGCTTTTATTTTTATTTATTTATTTATTTATTTTGTGAGACAGAGCCTCAAGCTGTCACCCTGGATAGAGTGCCATGCCATCACAGCTCACAGCAACCCCCAATTCCTGGGCTCAAGCGACTCTCCTGCCTCTGCCTCCCAAGTAGCTGGGACTACAGGTGCCTGCCACAACGCCCGGCCATTTTTTGGTTGCAGCCGTCACTTAGGTTGTTTGGCGGGCCCGGGCTGGATTCGAACCCGCCAGCTCAGGTGTACGTGGCTGGCGCCTTAGCCCATTGAGCCACAGGCACCGAGCCCATGTGCTAATTTTTAAAACCTAATAGAGTGAAAACTCATGATGCAGAAGGGGGGGGAAATTGCCAGAGTGACAAACTCGAGAAGGTGAGAGGGGATGAGATGTAGCAAAAGAGTTGGGGGTGACCTTGGATGGAAGCATGGACAGTTTGTCACACCTGGCCAGAGAGAGAGAGTCAGGAAGCGGGGAGTGTGGGCAGTTGAGTAGATGGACATGGTGGGATCTGGGGAAATTCTCTTCTCATTAGTTGTATTTTCATGAGAATGGTATTCAACTGACAGGAGGAAAAGAAGAGATTTTACAGGTTTAAGAAAAGAAAATGTGAAGTCTTCAAGTCTTCTTTAAATTAGGCCATGCATTATTCCTGCTAATATGCAAAGACTTTTCTGGGGTTACATTTATAGATAGTCTTAAGGGGATCCTCTTGAATACCTTAAGCTTCTCTAGGTGCGCCTTCCTGAAACTAATCTGCCCAAGAAGGGGCCTCTTCACAGTAATTTTCCTGCCACTTTGGAAGAAAAGGCAAAACTTCACCTATCCTAAATCTGATTTATTATATCACCCCTCAGATTGCTCCTACTACTTATCTGTCTACTGATTTTATTATCCCTCTATTTTTTAATATAGAAAAAAAAATACTTTCTGGAAGCATAATACTCTTTTTAAAGATTCTTTCCCCCTAAATTCCCAAAACTTATTATCCTGCTAGGGGATTGCCTTGTTTCTAATTTTAGCTTTAGCTTTTCCGGTGTGTGCTTCTGTTTTTTTTTTCCCTCCTTACCTGTATTTCATCCCGATTTTCCTACTGTCCTTTGACTGTTGTTTCTTCTCTGGTTTTCAGGCTTGGTCACGGTGGCGAGAACAGCTTCTGCATGACCAGAAAGAGAAAGAGAAGGTGATCTCTGCAGTGAAACACCATCAGCACTGGCAGAAGCAGAGAGTGCTGCAGGCCTGGTTTGAATACTTACAAGTTCGCAGGATGAAGAGACAGCAGAACGGTGAGAAGGAAGGCTCTTTTGTTTTTTTTTTTTTTGTTTTTTTTTTTTTTTGAGACAGAGCCTCAAGCTGTCACCCTGGATATAGAGTG